>WNWK01012988.1:0-50341 GCA_009830355.1 Cherax destructor
TAAAAATCTTTGAAAGAGTGATGAGACGGCAGATTACAAAGTTCATGGACCAGCACAACCAACATAACCCGAACCAGCATGGCTTTAGGGGGACGATCATGCCTGTCACAGCTGCTGAACCATTATGACAGAATTACGGAGGCATTGGAAGACGACCAAAATGCAGAAGTGATTTACACAGATTTTGCAAAGGCGTTTGACAAATGCAATCATGGAGTGATAGCGCCAAAATGAGGGCCATGGGCATTATGGGAAGGTAGGCAGATGGATTTTCGAGTTCTAACACACAGAACACAAAAAGTAGTAGTGAACAGGGCAAGATCCAGCATCAGCGAGGTAAAAAGCTCAGTGCCCCAAGGCACTGTCCTGCACCCTCTGCTGTTTCTCATCCTCATAGCAGACATAGATAAAAACACTCGGCACACTTTTTGTATCATCATTTGCAGATGACACTAAAATAAGCATAAAAGTCACTACGGTAGAGGACACTGAAAAATTACAGGAAGACATAACCCAGGGTCTTCCAGTGGGCGTGGAGAACAACATGACATTCAATGGTGATAGGTTTCAGCTGATTAGGTATGGAAAGAATGAAGAACTCAAAAGGAACACTAGTATATACAAAACGCAAGAGGGTCACCAATAGAACGAAAAGAACACGTAAAGGACTTGGGAATAATTATGTCTGCTGATCTTTCTTTTAAAGATCATAACAAGACAAAGATCACAACAGCCAGGAAGATGACGGGGTGGGTATTGAGAACTTTCAAAACAAGGGAAATAATGCGATGGTGACACTCTTCAAATCACTAGTGCTCCCTCATTAGAATATTGCTCAGTGCTGATGGCCCCATTCAGAGCAGGAGAAATATCAGAGCTGGAACAAATTCAGAGATCGTTTACAGCTCACATTGAGCCATTGAAACATCTAAATTATTGGGAACGCCTTCAAGTCTTGAACATGTACTCACTGGAGCGGAGGAGAGAATACATGATAATATTACATACCTGGAAAGTAGTTGCGGGCCTAGTCCCAATTCTGCACACTGCCATAACAACATACTGGAGTGAAGATATGGGAGGAAGTGTAAAATAAACCCAGTGAGGAGCAGGGGTGCGGTGGGGACAATACGGGAGCACTGTATTAACATCCGGGGTCCCAGACTATTCAACATCTTACTAGAAGATATCCAAACATGGCTGGAACCAGTGTAGAAGCCTTCAAGAGGAAACTGGACAAGTATCTTCACCAGGTGCCAGATCAACCAGGCTGTGATGGATATGTGGGGCAGCGGGCCTCCAGCAGCAACAGCCTGGTTGACCAGGCAAGCACCAGACGAGCCTGGTGCATGGCCGGGCTCAGAGTAGATAAACTCTCGAAACTCTTCAAAGGTATATCAAAGGTAAAGGGTGTGAATGATGGAGCTGGGTGTGAATGATGGAGCTGGGTGTGAATGATGGTGCTGGGTGTGAATGATGGTGCTGGTGTGAATGATGGAGCTGGGTGTGAATGATGGTGCTGGTGGAATGATGGTGCTGGGTGTGAATGATGGAGCTGGGTGTGAATGATGGAGCTGTGTGTGAATGATGGAGCTGGGTGTGAATGATGTAGTTGGGTGTGAATGATGTAGCTGGGTGTGAATGATGGAGCTGGGTGTGAATGATGGTGCTAGGTGGAATGATGGTGCTGGGTGTGAATGATGGTGCTGGGTGTGAATGATGGTGCTGGGTGTGAATGATGGTGCTGGGTGTGAATGATGGAGCTGGGTGTGAATGATGGAGCTGTGTGTGAATGATGGAGCTGGGTGGAATGATGGTGCTGGGTGTGAATGATGTAGTTGGGTGTGAATGATGTAGCTGGGTGTGAATGATGGAGCTGGGTGTGAATGATGGTGCTCAGTGTGAATGTACTGGGTGTGAATGATGGTGCTGGGTGTGAATGATGGTGCTGGGTGTGAATGACTGTGCTGGGTGTGAATGATGGAGCTGGGTGTGAATGATGGTGCTGGGTGTGAATGATGGAGCTGGGTGTGAATGATGGAGCTGGGTGTGAATGATGGAGCTGGGTGTGAATGATGGAGCTGGGTGTGAATGATGGAGCTGGGTGTGAATGATGGAGCTTGGTGTGAATGATGGTGCTGGGTGTGAATGATGGAGCTTGGTGTGAATGATGGAGCTGGGTGTGAATGATGGAGCTGGGTGTGAATGATGGAGCTGGGTGTGAATGATGGAGCTGGGTGTGAATGATGGAGCTTGGTGAGAATGATGGAGCTGGGTGTTAATGATGGAGCTGGGTGGAGAAAGCATTATGGTACACATTCATAAGTATCACTTTCTGCTTCATAAAGTCCTGTAATTAATTATAATTTTATATTCATGGAAAGGTGCTGAAACCATGGGAATCATGCAGCATCTGAGGTATGGGAGGTAATCAGGTTTGATCCAAGGAAGGGGAGGATAGCTCCAGTTCTTTAGATCAAGAGCCTTTCATCAGCATCAAGGCATCTCACTTGAAGGGACTAAAATAAGGATGATGCAGTTTGCCTGGTGATAATGTGTCTATACAGTGGTCATTATTCACAAAAAGAGGACATGCTTTTAAATCTTCATAAGAAATAAGACTCAGTATTTGAATGATATTTAAATTTTGAAAATGAGAGTTAACCCCCAAATTTATGCTTTGGTGTGAATGTTCCACAACAATAAGCGAGAACAACATGTTTTTGTGTCTTCTTCCTGTGATGCTATCTTCATTCACACCTTATGCTTATAGTACAGTGTAACCTCGGTTTTTGTATGCCCCAGTTTTCATAGGATTCGGTTTTTGACAACTTTTTTTGTCAAAATTTTGTCCCAGTTTTTGTACATCCGCCGGTTTTCGTAGAGTTGAAAATGGTCTATACCAAACACGTCCACATGACTCGGCCACTCAAGCGCCCTTTTTTTCTCATTGAGTGAGCATCGCCCTGCACGTTCATCCGATACATTTCGTAATAATCCATTGTTTTTTGTGCTTGTTTATTGAGTGCGATTGCTAAATAAGCCACCATGGGGCCGCAGCTGAGGAAATTGCTTCAGAGGAGGAGAAAGATAGGGGAGAATGTGCCTTCTTCAATGATTAAGGACATGTGTGCAAAGTGGAGTGAGTTGCGAAGTTTGTGGAGAAATATCACCCTAAAAACGCTGTTGCAAGCCGTGTCTGCAACATGTTCAATGACAATGCCTTGTCCCATTTTAGGCAAATCTTAAAGAGATGCCAGAAACAGACCTCTCTGGAAAGATTTTTTTGTGTGACAGGGGTACAGTGACTCTCAAGCTGGTCCTAGTGCCAGTAAAAGACAAAGAAGGGAAGTAGCCCCGGATAGGGCCTTGATACCTGAAGTCCTTACTTAGGGGATTCCCCTTCCAAACAATAACCTCTCCTCCTTCTTCCCTCCTTGCCATCTTCCATACGCCAACAAGAGTCTTCAATAAGGGTAAAAGTGATGTTAAATGTTCATTTATCCATTTCATTAGCCATTTATATTTATTTCTCATTGTTTTCTGTATGTAAAACTATAGTTATTCTCTATAAAATGTATTTTTTGTGTCTGGAACGGAGTAATTGGATTTACATTATTTCTTATGGGAAATATTATTTTCAGTTTTCGTCAGACTTTTTAGAACGGATTAATCATGAAAACCGAGGTTCCACTGTATTTAATTGTTGTTGTTTTTTATTAACACATCGACCATTTCCCACCTGGAATTTACCTGGAGAGAATTCCAGGGGTCAACGCCCCCGCAGCCCGGTCTGTGACCAGGCCTCATGTTGGACCAGAGCCTGATCAACCAGGCTGTTACTGCTGGCCGCACGCAGTCCAACGTACGAACCACAGCCCGGCTGGTCAGGTACCGACTTTAGGTGCCTGTCCAGTGCCTGCTTGAAGACAGCCAGGGGTTTGTTGGTAATCCCCCTGATGTATGCTGGGAGGCAGTTGAACAATCTTGGGCCCCTGACACTTATTGTGTTGTCCCTCAACGTGCTAGTGGCACCCCTGCTTTTCATTGGGGGGATGTTACATCGCCTGCCGAGTCTTTTGCTTTCGTAGGGAGTGATTTTCGTGTGCA
Organism: Cherax destructor; assembly: GCA_009830355.1. Classification (NCBI taxonomy): domain Eukaryota; kingdom Metazoa; phylum Arthropoda; class Malacostraca; order Decapoda; family Parastacidae; genus Cherax; species Cherax destructor. The sequence continues at coordinate 4,111 of WNWK01012988.1, forward strand.
AGTTTGGTACTAATCCCTTGAGAATTTTCCATGTGTATATAATAATGTATCTCTCCCGCCTGCATTTTAGAGAGTACAGGTTTAGGAACTTCAAGGCATGGTGGCCCGAAAAAAAAACTTTCTTCATCATTCACTCTATCACTGTCTTGCCAGAGGCGTGCTTACACTACAGTTATAAAACTGCAACATTAACATCCCTCCTCCAGAGTGCAGACACTGTACTTCTCATCTCCAGGACTCAAGTCCAACCTGCCGGTTTCCCTGAATCCCTTCATAAATGTTACCTTGCTCACACTCCAACAGCATGTTTTTATGTACAGTATTTTCTTTAAATTACGTATCATTACAATAAAAATAGTATGGAGATTGTGTACTGTATATTAGTATGACAGATGTTATGATTTTTTTATTAAAAATGTGAGACATCAATATGTAGATGTTATGGTTCAAAATATTTACTAGGAGAAGAGCAATAGTCATATAAGAAAATCACCATTTGATTATTTAGACCATATTTAAGTTTAGCTCAGACAGGTTATTTTAATATCCCTAGAAGGTAAGGAATGGTAACATGCTGCATTACATTTTATATAGAACTTGCAAGTAAAATGAACCAAATTACTTGGCATTTCTTAATTTCTTCTCTTTCTTCATACCTTAATTCTAATTTTATATTAGTGTATATAATTGGTGAATGTGAAATGGCAACCTAGTATAATGGCATGACATTGTTCTCATCAACAGGAAATTCTAGTGTCATATTTTATATACAGTAGTATAGAAGTGCATACTGTATCTTACATATGGATTGTTACCATGGTTGCCAGATGAACACAACAGCTTATGGTGAAAATTTAAAGAAAATATGGCCAAAAATGGCCACTTTGGAAAAGTATTAGGCCAAAGATATAAAATGATTGAATTGTGTGAATTAACATACCAACAATTAAGTGTGCATAAATTATGCCTATATATTCGATTACATATCAAAAAAACTTTTAATTAAACTTTAAATACTTACAGTGAAACACAGCTGTTAAATTGACAGCACTTCCTCAAGATATTGAATATCTTGTTCTTCTTTTTCTGCAGTTGAGTCGTAAAGGGTTTTGGTGTTGTGCATTTGTAGCATTTCGGGAGTACATTTAAAGTTTTGGCAGCACATATTGTTATCACTTAAGAATGAATGGATTCTTACAATTGAATCCAGCAGTTTAATTTGCATCCTGTTTCTGGGTTTAGTTTTGATAGATGTTACAAAAGAAAAATTTGTTCAATTATTGCATTACTTGCTGGCAAGATAAGGCATGTTAGGGCATAATTCGACAGTTCTTTAAAATTATTGTGTTTGGATACTGCTGCCAAAATTCTAAAGCTCCCTTAGGGATTCCATCTTGTTTGAAGTTTTCTTCTTCATTCCATGCAACAAGGCTAATTTTTCTGTATTGGTCTTCGACTACATCAACATTGTCTATTAGGTGGAAAAATGGCAGATCAGAAAATTTTCCCTTTTCTGTTTGGCTTAGAATAACAGTAGGATTTAAAAGTGACAGACCTTTAAATATACAGTGGACCCTCAGTTTTCGTTCACCTCCAAACTCGAACAATTATGTAAGTGTATTTTCGTAAGTGCTTTTGTAAGTGTATTTTTGGGGGTCTGAAATAACTAATCTAATTTACATTTGTCCTTATGGGAACAAATTCGTTTGGTAACGGCACTCAAACAGCATTCTGGAAAGAATTTTCAACGAAAACCGAGGATCCACTGTATCAGCTGACTCAGGGAGCCGCTTGTTCACTTGATTCAGTGATTCTTGAAGATTGGCTTGGCACCTAAATTTCACACACTTTATTTTATTATTTTCTTGTTCCATATTAGGAGAAGTGCTAAAGCTAATCAAGTACGTCATAATTTATTGATCAAATTTAATTCCAAAGTCTACATTTTCTACTATTTTGCATGTTCCGTCTTCGTTGTACAGCTTGTGATAAAGAGTATCTGTGTGTGTGCGCAGTTCTTTGGCAAGATAGTAAGGATCAACATAGGTTTCCTGGAACAAAACATTAAGCCTTTTGAACTCTTTAACAATGCGAGTAGCAAATACAAAGTAAAAATAATTCATCCTATCTTGTAACATGTGTTTTATCAACGTTGTCTTATACCTTGTATCCTGACCTCCAGCAGCTAGCCTTACAATGCGATAACAATATTAAACTAAGTAAATAATGCATGTGATTTGAAATACTATTTGTAAAAATCCAAATTAGTGGCCACATTTGCATAAATGGCCAAACTGATTTTTTCATGGCCACAGAGTTCAACAAATGGCCAAATTTCACATTTGGCCATGAAATGGCCAATTTGGCAACCCTGATTGTTACAGTATAGTACCTTCAAGATACAAAATATTATTATAGAAGCTTGTAATGAGGACAATGATAGAGATTCCTTGTATGCAATACAGAGCTAATGCAGTGTAGCCAGTGTTGTTATCATCTTACTCCTGCAACATTCCACCCCCACACTCTCTTTCTCTTCCCACCCAGATACCAGATCCTGAGGAAAGATAGAGGGAGCAGAGGGAAGGGGAGGAGTTGCACTGCTTATTAACCCTTTCGGGGTTTTGGTCGTACTAGTACGTCTTACGCACTGGGGTTATTGACGTACTAGTACTCCTAAATTCTAGCGCCCTCAAATCAAGCAGAAACAGGCTGTTAGGCCTAGATGTGATAGAATGGGTCTGTGCGGTCAGTGTGCGCGGTATAAAAAAATTCCTGCACCACACAGTGCATAATGAGGAAAAAAAAACTCTGACCGTGTTTTTGGTTTAAAACAGCGACTTTGCAGTCTATTTTCGTATGGTATTTATTGTTGTATTCTCGTTTTCTTGTTCTTATTTGATAGAATGGAAGATATATTACAGAAATAGAGATGATTTTGATTGGTTTGACAATAACAAGTACCTTGAAATTGAGCTCAAAGTAGCGAAAATGTTCGATTTTTGACGATGTTCAAGAGTAAACAAATCACACCATGCGTCCAATACACATCAACTGGCGAGTCTAATATTCATGCACAAGTGCTCTGATATTATTTATACCATTTTTACAATGATGCAGTTGTATACATAACAATAAATCTTCTATTTTTTGTGAGAATAAAAATTCAAAATGGAAAGCAAAAGTAATGTAAGAGGGGCCTGGAGACGTAACTAATGAACAGAGAAGATGTTATTTTAGTGCCAGGAATGTCTGTCTTGTTTATTATGGGTCCTATTTTTAAATTGGCATCGTTTGAAATTTGTGTGAAATTGGCCAAATTGCCATTTTCTGACCACTATTTTGGGTAGTTGAAATTGGTAAATAGGCAGTTTCGTGTACTCAATCGATAGAACAAATGGAGTTCTAGCGAAATAGCTATAATTGTAGTAGACTGAAACATTGCAGTGTGCCGAAAATAGGGCTCAAAGTGGGCGAAATCGCCGATGCGTAAGTGTCATGGCTACCGCTAACTTCGCGAAAGCATAATTCCGTTAGTTTTCGATCAAATTTCATAATTTTTGTGGCGTTATGATCGGAAAAAGATTCTCTATCATTCCATAAGAAAAAATATTTTTTTTTTTTTTTAAATTCGTGGACCCTGAGAACGAGTTTCAGAGACCCCCCTTGGACCCCCAAAGGGTTAAAAAGCAATGGGGATTTGAGGAAATGTAAGGAATGGACGAAATGGGCGAAAGGGACTAGATAGGTACAATTCAGTCTGGGGGACATAAGGTGGTCATTACAGCGATGTACAACCTGTCACAGAACTGCAGGAGGCCAAGAGAAGAATATAAAGAGAGCAACAGAGCAATGGTGGACACACTAGCTGAGGTGGCCAGAAGACCTCACACAGGTAGAGCAAAGCTACTAGTTATGGGTGATTTCAATCACAAGGAGATTGATTGGGAAAACCTGGAGCCACATGGAGGTCCCGAAACATGGAGAGCCAAGATGATGGATGTGGTACTGGAAAACCTCATGTTAGGGACACTACCAGAGAGAGGTGAGGATGAACCAGCAAGACTGGACCTCGTATTCACCTTGAGTAGTTCAGACATTGAGGGCATCACATATGAAAGGCCCCTCAGAGCTAGTAACCACGTGGTTCTGAGCTTTGAATACATAGAGTTACAAGTGGAGAGGGTAACAGGAGTAGGATGGGAAAAGCCAAACTACAAAAGGGGGACTACACAGGCATGAGGAACTTTCTGAAAGAGGTTCAGTGGGAAAGAGAATTGGTAGGAAAATCAGTCAACAAAATGATGGACTATGTGACAACAAAATGCAAGGAGGCAGAGGAGAGGTTTTTTCCCAAGAGCAACAGAAATAATGGGAAGACCAGAACGAGACCTTGGTTTACCAAAGGTGTAAGGAGGCAAAAACTAAGTGTGCTAGAGAATGGAAAAAGTACAGAAGACAAAGGACCCAGGAAAATAAAGAGATTAGTCAAAGAGCCACACACACACATCTATCTTTCAGTCTTCTAACTTGTCCTTAACAAAACAGTCACCATGCATCATAAATTATTATCCTTGCTCAAATAATGTAGCTTTTTCTCTAGGAAGTGTAATTATTGAAATAGACCCTTGGGGTACCTGATTATCTCACTTGTTGTGGAGAAACTGTTTAGATGAGTACACTTCCCTGCATAACAATAAACATATGACAAGTGGTACTTATCTTTTAACAGCATGATTTCCAGCAGCTGCTCCCTGGAAGCACCTTCGGGTTGCTGTAGTTGTGTCCACAGAGGCTTTTGAGTAGTAAGTTAGACATTACAATTTGCCCCAAAGGAGCGTATATCCAGCATTTCTCAAATACATCTGAAATGCGTAGTGGTACTCACTGGGTTTTGGGTGGATCACCCTTGCGTCACGGGATCTATTGGTAACTCCAGACAAATCTCACATTTACCTATTAGCTGCAGCTAACATAAGACAATGTGGGTATGGCTGGACTTACCTGGGTATGTAACTGATCCAATTTCCCCTAGTTTGTTGTAGGGGAGGTATGATCCCAATATTGTTGTCTTGAGTAGGCTTCTACAGATGCATAGTTACATTGTCCTCACTCGTTGATAGGGAGTCACTTTGGCCATTCGTTAAACGATAAGGTGATATTTTGTCTCTTTCATAACACCTGAATGCATACCGCTACACAAATTTTTACACTTTATCAGGATTATGCCATGGATTAACACACTTGTGTTTCTTTTTAACACTAGTTTTCCTAGTGGAGAGTGACAGTATTTCAGAGTTTACCGCACAGTCATTATTTTCTTTGTTCTCATTGGGAGATTTGTGACCTGTTCACACCCTGATGTCCGAATTCAACCTAGCTTGCCGCCCTGCCCAATGCCGAACCGAGTTCAGCTTTATATCCACTTGTTACAGAATTAACACAAGAGGGTAGGTTTCTTGTTATTTAGTGGTAGGATAGGAGTCATAATGTCCCCTGACTTGTAGACCAAGTGGGGGGCATGTTTTCTCTTAATTTTCCTACTTTGGAGAAAAGGGTAATTATGTACTCTCGTTTAACCTTCATTGTGTAGTTGATCAGAAATTCTAGCAAGGAGAGAACCATGCATGGAGATGCCTGGTACACATGTGTTCCTCATAAAACTGTTGTGAGAGGAAGGAAGAGTCTACTAGCCCTTTGTGAGAGGGCTAAGTCCCTCAGAGGGCTGAGGGGGGCTGAGAGATACCCCTTTTACTGGGGAATTTTCCCCACACTTGTCTTATAAAGGGTAAAGAGTAAATATACCACAGTGTTGCCACATTTGATGATAAAATGCTGTTTGCATGTAGGTTTATAGCTGCTGAATGATAAACTTAATGTGATTCAAAGACAGAAGCTTTTAATGTAAGAAAATTGGCAGAGCTCAATCAGTTAAAAACTATCTAACCATTGATAAAAGTTACTGTATTAAATTTTGACACCTATTTAAGTATGCAACAATGAGTTCTACATGTGAAATATTCATGATTGTACTTAACTTACAAATACAAGTTACTTAACTGTAGTTTATTTTCTTTTGCTTTGCACATTTTATTTTATGCTGGAATGTGATGGAGCTCGCTGTCCATGATGTTGCTGGCTGTGGAAAATACTATATTACACATGCACAAGTGTAGATCATTTTGAGTACTATTATTTCACATAACTTGGTATATACATTCCTGAAACTATACCATATTGTGTGAAATGTAAAAACATGGGAAAATAGGGTTAGGCTTCCAAGATCTGACATTGTCATTACATGGCTGCAAACCACAAATGCATTGTTTATACAGGAAAACAGCTTAGCGAGAAAGAACCATCCTACAGTGGACCCTCACTATTCGAACATTCTTCATTCCAGAATGCTGTTCAAGTGCTGTTACCTAACGAATTTATTCCCATAAGGAATGATGTAAATTAGATTAGTCCATTTCAGACCCCCAAAAATACACTTATAAAAGCACTTACAATAATAAACTTACATAAAAGGGCGAGTTTGGAGTGTTCGAATAGCGAGGGTCCACTGTACAGTCAACCCTTGGTTTTCGTGTTTAATCCGTTCCAGAGGGATCCACTAAAACCAAAATCAACGAAAACCAAAACCATTTTCCCCATAAGAAATAATGTAAATTCAATTAATCCATTCCAGACACCCAGAAGTATCAAAAAAAAATTTGGGGGGCCTTAAAGATAGATTTACATGCACAAAGAATGAACATTCAATATGATACTTACCTTTATTGAAGACTGATGTTGCTGATGTTGCAGGGAGAAGGGGAGAGGGAAGAGAGGCTATTGTTGGAAGGGAAATCCCCTTCCATAAGGACTTTAGGTACCAAGTCCTTATCCGGGGTCACTTCCCTGCATGCCTGCTACACTCCCTCCCTGTCTGCTACACTCCCTCCCTGCCTGCTACACTCCCTCCCTGCCTGCTACACTCCCTCCCTGCCTGCTACACTCCCTCCCTGCCTGCTACACTCCCTCCCTGCCTGCTACACTCCCTGCCTGCTACACTCCCTCCCTGCATGCCTGCTACACTCCCTCCCTGCCTGCTACACTCCCTCCCTGCATGCTACACTCCCTCCCTGCCTGCTACACTCCCTCTCTGCTACACTCCCTCCCTGCCTGCTGCACTCCCTCCCTGCCTGCTATAATCCCTGCTTTCCTACTACACTCCCTGCATGCCTGCTACACTCCCTGCATGGCTGCTACACTCCCTGCATGCCTGCTACACTCCCTGCATGCCTGCTACACTCCCTGCATGCCTGCTACACTCCCTGCATGCCTGCTACACTCCCTGCTTTCCTGCTACACTCCCTCCCTGCCTGCTACACTCCCTGCTTTCCTGCTACACTCCCTCCCTGCCTGCTACACTCCCTCCCTGCCTGCTACACTCCCTCCCTGCCTGCTATACTCCCTCCCTGCCTGCTACACTCCCCCCCTGCCTGCTACACTCCCTCCCTGCCTGCTACACTCCCTCCCTGCCTGCTACACTCCCTCCCTGCCTGCTACACTCTCTCCCTGCCTGCTACACTCCCCCCCTGCCTGCTACACTCCTTCCCTGCCTGCTACACTCCCTGCATGCCTCTACACTCCCTGTCTTCTACACTCCCTCCCTGTCTTATACACTCCCTCCCTGTCTTCTACACTCCCTCCTTGTCTTCTACACTCCCTGCTTTCCTGCTACACTCCCTGCATGCCTGCTACACTCCCTGTTTTCTTGCTACACTCCCTGCATGCCTGCTACACTCTTTCTTAAATTCCATCGTGTTTCTCACTTTCTTTACCAAAGGACTGGCACTAGGAGCTTTTTCTGGGCCCATGGTGGCTTATTTAGCAGTCACACACAATAATCAAGGGCCAAAAACAATGAATTGTTAAGAAATGTTTTGTATGAACTCGCAGGATAATGTTCACTCAACCAGAACCAATGCTACACTGCCTGAGAATGTGCATGGGAGGCGGGCTTGCGGGCTTTGTATGTGTGCTGGGAACTGGACAAGTTCCGTTCCATCAATGAAAACTAAGACAATATTTCCACGAAAAAGTGCCCGAAAACCAAAATCACCGAAAACTGAGACACACGAAAACCAAGGGTTGACTGTATATGGAATGTTAGATGCTTGGCGTGGTAAGCATAATGTACATTTTCTTATACTATAAAGTTTGTAATGGGACATTTTGACTATGAATTCCTTAACAGTGCAGAATTAGCTCATGAAGTTAAAGTAAACTACAAGTACAGTGGTCCCTCGGTTTTTGCCGAAAATTCGTTCTAGAATGCTGCTCAAGTGCCATTACTGAACGAATTTACTTCTTTAAGAAATAATGTCATGTAGGTTAGTCTATTTCAGACCCCCAAAAATACACTTGCAACAGCACTTATGAAAATACATTTACATAAATGTTCGAGTTTGGAGATGCACGAAAACCGAGGGACCACTGTACTGTACTCCAATTTTTAAATTCTGACAGATATAGTATAGATAAGAACTCACGAAATCGTAATATAATAATATTTTTATTTCGATGCAAGTTACAAGTATACATAGTTATTGGTAGTTACAATTATAAAACTGTAATGCAAGGAGAGCCACTGGCATGCCATGGCATTAGGGGCAGCTTATTCTAAAGACTTATTCACTAAGTACTTAATACTAGAGAAATTGATTGAGTTTATTCTAGTTATATATTATTTCAAATTACAATATGATTATACATACTATTAAAAGACAATACTAGAGAAATTGGTTGATTGCAAACAAACGATACCAAGGGTGGGGTTAGAACCCGCGGTCAGAGAGTCATAAAACTCCAGACCGACACATTAGCCAGCTGGCAAAGTGGCTTGCATGTCAGTCTGGAGTTTTATGACTGATTGCGGGTTCTAACCCTGCCCGTGGTATGGTTTATATAGATAAGAATTTTCATAATATATAAGTTGCTACCAGTACATGTATCTTAACTTTTTGTATTAATCATAAGTCTATAAAAATGGGGTTTATAGAAGGCCAACTTCTTAAGAAATTTCTATAAAAATGAATGCAATAAAAAATAGAGCAATTTCTTAAAAAAAAATTTATTTGAATATGACTAACATCATTATGAAGAAGACAAACATTGTCTTATCCTATTTATTTCTCACCTCTGTAGAAGTGAACCCCTCCTCCTCAAGGAAGGTTCTTTGATGCCAGTGAGTGTCTCTTGAACTAAGGAATTGAACCTGTATCCCCCTTCTCTGGATCAAACCTGAAGTCCTCCCAATTCCCTGGGTACTATATGACTAAGAGTTTAGCATTCCTTTCTCCATAAATATAGTAGTGATAATAATGTAGAAGGTAAAGTTTACTTATTTAATACTGTTAGTGTCATGGTGCTCAACCTTCTATATCTTTACTTGCAAACGGGTAAACTTTTCTAGGGCTCTGTACCTTCCATGAGAAGTCTTGTTGAAGGTGAAAGACTTAAAAATCCAAGAAACAGTTGCTTTCCTCCCCAAATGGATCAAACCTGATTAGTACTTTCTATTTCCCAAGCCTTGTATGACCTCCCAATTGGTTTAGAGCTATTTTGTGAATACAGACGCTACCCTACTTATGAACATTCGAGTTACGAACATTCGGATGTACGAATAGATTCCTGTGTTAGTTAAAGTTAGTTAATGAAGTTTTTCATTACAGTATTAATTATTAAAATATACTTTAGTATTAAGAAACGTACATTACTGATACTGTACAGTATTGTCTTTAAGTTTTCAACGAAAAACAGCACAGAGAGAGAACAATAATAATTTTTTTATTATTATTCTTAACACGTCAGCCGTTTCCCACCAAGGCAGGGTGGCCCGAAAAAGAAAAACTTTCAGCATCATTCACTCCAGCACTGTCTTGCCAGAGGCATGCTTACACTACAGTTATAAAACTGTACTTCCCATCTCCTGGAATCAAGTTTGGCCTGTTGGTTTCCCTGAATCCTTTCATGTTACCTTGCTTACACTCCAACAGTACGTCAATTCCTAAAAACCATTTGTCTCCATTTTCTCCTATCTAACACGCTCACGCACACTTGCTGGAAGTCCAAGGCCCTCACACACTAAACCTTATTTATCCCCTCCCTCCAACCTTTCCTAAGCTGACCCCTACCCTGCCTTCCTTCCACTACAGATTTATACACTTGAAGTCATTCTATTTCATTCCATCCTCTACATGTCCAAACCATCTCATTAACCCCTCCTCAGCCCTCTGGATAATAGTTTTGGTAATCCCACACCTCCTCCTAATCTACACACTACGGATTCTCTGCATTATATTCACACCACACATTGCCCTCAGACATGACATCTTCACTGCCTACAGCCTTCCCCATGTTGCAACATTCACAACCCATGCAAGAGCATTGGTATGTATAACTATACTCTCATACATTCCCCTTTTTGCTTTCATGGATAAAAATTTTTGTCTCCACAGTGCACCACTCACCTTTTTCCCTTCGTCAATTCTATGATTTACCTCATCTTTCATAGACCCATCTGCTGACACGTCCACTCCCAAATATCTGAATACATCCACCTCCTCCATACTCTCCCTCCAATCTGATATCCAATCTTCCGTTACCTATTTTTTTTGTTATCCTCATCACCTTACTCTTTCCTATATTCACTTTTAATTTCCTTCTTTTACATACCCTACCAAACTCATCCACCAACCTCTGCAACTTCTCTTCAGAATCTCCCAAAAGCACAGTGTCATCAGCAAAGAGCAACTGTGACAACCCCCACTTATATAATAAAACAATAATAGTTGTAACAATAGAAAAATGGCAAAATAACAACTTACGAACAATTCATGATACGAACAGCCTTCTGGAACGTAACTTGTTCGTAAGCTGGAGGGCATCTGTATAATTTTTAATATAATCGAGTTCAGTATCTTATAATTTGTCAAATGGTTGTCTTTCATTGGCATTTTTTCTACCTTTTTCAGATTTTATTGGGGAGATATATACAACTTTTAACTTGTCCTAGAATCATTAACAGAGATAATGGATGTATTATGGGGAGGCAAATATGTTTGTGTTGAGCTCTCAATCTCATTTGTATTCTGCTGCATACTGGTATTTTAATTTACTGTACATTATTTTTAAGCAATAATTTTCAGATGATAGTATATAGCTATGTACTTTTGAATTAGGTGTAATACAAGCAACATTTTTTTTACCATACATTAGGATCATGGTGGTTCTAAAGATGGTTCATGTTAAACAGACCATGTATACAGGTATGGTACAGTGTTATCATTTTTAAATCAGCATTCTAAGAAATGCAAAAAATAATGCAGAGTAAGTACACATACATTTTTATGAGGAAAGAAGGAAAATATGAACCAAGGACACAAATACTGCAGATAATTTTAAGGGATATTGAAAATTGTGCTTTGTAATAGGCTTTACTGTTACATAATTTTCAACAGGTATAATTTGCCCATTATACCTGTATAATGTATTGTAAATATTTTTTTATTATTAAATGGTATAAATACCCTTACATTGCTCTCCTTTTTTTATAATTTAGCTGTGCAGTATTTCTTTGTTTTAACAATGAGGTTCCTGTTAGTTGAGCAAAGTCAGTTTTGTAGCAAACTTTCTAGTCTTGCTCAAATATTCATATGGTATATATAGTATGCTATACAACATGATACGTATATGGTATATACAGTTTGCTGTACTACTGTACTTGCATTAGTTTTTTGCCTGCATTTGAAGTTCTTTATGCAGTATTTTAATGGCTGCCACCTTTTTCGTATTCATGTCTTAAAGTGTTTGGGAAAATTACTTTTGTTGCAGTAACTCTGTATTAAAAGTTTTCTTTTAGAGTATAATTCAGTGTATTTGAGTGAGAACATACCATAAGGTTGTGCCTAATATGGTTGATATACATTGTAACTGAGTGGCAACATTCCTTAAGGTTGTGTCTAAATGAACTATGCTTGAAAAATAGTATTGTGTATTTACAAGAGTCGAATGAGATTTTCAGTCTAACCTAGCAGTACTGTAATTACAGTTACACATGTCCTTCAATAAAATACTTGGGCGAATGTAAGTAATTAATATATACATAATTAGTATTTAACCCGTAAACGGTCCAAACGTATATATACGTTTACTACCCCAGTGCCCCGAATATTTTGAAAAAAAAAATTTTTTTTATAGAAATAAAGAGCACATTTTTCTAAGTGTAATAGCATAAAAAAAAAATTTAAGCTCAGTACTTATCGAAATATGAGACCGAGAAGTTGGCACTGAATGCTCACCTAACGGCAACATAGAGTCCTGCCGCTTGCAGAAGTGTTGCCGATATACCTTTTTTTCTCGTTTTTATATTATTTTATTTTATTTTTATGTTCTGATAATTACAATTTATAGTAGTTCTTTGTTATAAGACTAATATTAGGTACTGAAATTGTACTCAAATTGTCATAAACACACTGACAGGTGGACATTTACACCTGCTATGGTCATTTACTAATGTCTAGGAATATATACAAAGTATTTGTAGGTTCCAGCAATGTTTTGGATACATGGGAGTATATAATAATAATAATAATAATAATAATAATAATAGGAATAATAATAAGAATAATGAAAATAATAATAAGAATAATAAGTTCCCATGAAGCATGATGTAAAACAAGTCAGTTCACTGCTGACAGTGATAAGATAATTGGTGAGCGTACGCGAGGGTGCAGTGATAAGATAAGATAAGGGGTGACATTTGATGAGCGAGCATTCTTCCCCTCTGTTTTCACTGTTACACAACCATATCTGTCTGTCAAACTCTGTCTATCTGTGTCTTTCAAGCTCTCTGTCTATCTGTCTGTCTGCCAAGCTCTCTATCTGTCTGTCTGTCAAGCTCTCTGTCTGTCTGTCAAGCTCTCTGTCTGTCTGTCAAGCTCTCTGTCTGTTTGTCAAGCTTTCTGTCTGTCTGTCAAGCTCTGTCTGTCTGTCAAGCTCTGTCTATCTGTCAAGTTCTCTGTTTGTCAAGCTCTTTATCTGTCAAGCTCTCTGTCTATCTGCCTGTCTGTCAAGCTCTCTGTCTATCTGTCTGTCCATCTAGCAACTAGCTCTCCCGTCTCAGAGAGATCCACTCCTGAACCAACATGTCTGGTTCCTGAGCAAGTGTAAATACGTATTTGCCAGTCATGTTTACACATTATATCTACAAGCACTTTGTCTGGATTTTTTGGGTTATCCTAAGAAATTTACACTATGTATAATTGTACTCACCTAGTTGTGGTTGCAGGGATCGAGTCATAGCTCCTGGCCCCGCCTCTTCACTGGCCGCTACTGGGTCACGCTCCCTGCTCCATGAGCTTTATCATACCTCTCCTTAAAGCTATGTATGGAACCTGCCTCCACTACATCGCTTCCCAAGCTATTCCACTTCCCAACCACTCTATGACTGAAGAAATACTTCCTAACATCCCTGTGATTCATTTGAGTCTTCAACTTCCAACTGTGTCCCCTTGGAACATTCTGTATCTGTCCACCTTGTCTATTCCTCTCAGTATCTTATATGTCATTATCATGTCCCCCCTATCTCTTCTGTCCTCCAGTGTCGTCAGGTCAATTTCCCTTAACCTCTCCTCGTAGGGCATACCCCTTAGCTCCGGGACTAGTCTTGTTGCAAACCTTTGCACTTTCTCTAGCTTCTTTATGTGCTTGGCTAGATGTGGGTTCCAAACTGGTGCTGCATACTCCAGTATGGGCCTAACGTACACAGTGTACAGGGTCCTGAACAATTCTTTATTAAGATGTCGGAATGCTGTTCTTAGGTTAGCTAGGCGCCCATATGCTGCAGCAGTTATTTGGTTGATGTACTCACATAATTGTGGTTGCAGGGGTCGAGACTCAGCTCCTGGCCCCGCCTCTTCGCTGTCCGCTACTGGGTCTCTGCTCTCCCTGCTCCATGAGCTTTATCATACCTCGTCTTAAAACTATGTATGGTTCCTGCCTCCACTATATCTTTCTCTAGACTATTCCACTTCCTGACTACTCTGTGGCTGAAGAAATGCTTCCTAACATCCCTTTGACTCATCTGAGTCTTCAGCTTCCAGTTGTTCCCCCTTGTTTCTGTGTTCCCTCTCTGGAACATCCTGTCACTGTCTACCTTGTCGATTCCCCGCAGTATTTTGTATGTCGTTATCATGTCTCCTCTGACCCTTCTTTCCTCCAGTGTTGTTAGTCCTATTTCCCTCAACCTTTCTTCATAGGACAGACCCCTGAGTTGTGGAACTAACCTTGTTGCAAACCTTTGCACTTTCTCTAGTTTCTTTATGTGCTTGACCAGGTGTGGGTTCCAGACTGGTGCTGCATATTCTAGTATGGGCCTGATGTACACGGTGTACAGTGTCTTGAACGATTCCTTGTTAAGGTAACGGAACGCTAATCTTAGGTTTGCCAGTCGCCCATATGCTGCCGCCGTTATCTGGTTGATGTGTGCCTCCGGAGACGTGCTTGGCGTTATACTCAAGGTCTTTCTCCTTTGCCGAGGTTTGTAGCCTTTGTCTGCCTAGCCTGTACTCTGTCAGTGGTCTTCTTTGCCCTTCTCCGATCTTCATGACTTTGCATTTGGTTGGATTGAATTTGAGAAGCCAGTTGCTAGACCAGATGTCAAGCTTGTCCAGGTCTGTTTGAAGTCCTGCTTGGTCCTCTTCCGATGTGATTCTCCTCATTAATTTCACATCATCTGCGAACAGAGACACTTCTGAGTTTATCCCATCCGTCATGTCGTTTACATATACCAAGAATAACACTGGTCCTAGGACTGACCCCTGCGGTACGCCGCTCGTCACAGGCGCCCACTGTGATACCTCATCTCGCACCATGACCCGTTGTTGCCTCCCTGTGAGGTATTCCCTGATCCATTCCAGTGCCCTTCCTGTTATACATGCTTGTTCTTCCAACTTCTTTACTAATCTCATGTGAGGAACTGTGTCAAAGGCCTTCTTGCAGTCCAGGAAAAGGCAATCAACCCACCCTTCTCTCTCTTGCCTTACCTCTGTTACTTTATCATAGAACTCTAGGAGGTTTGTTACACAGGATTTGCCTTCCCGGAATCCGTGCTGTCTGGTGTTTATTATCCTGTTCAGCTCGAGGTGTTCCACCATTCTTTTCCTGATGATTTTCTCCAGGACTTTGAACACTATACATGTAAGTGACACCGGTCTATAGTTTAGTGCCTCTTTTCTGTCTCCTTTTTTAAAGATGGGGACTATGTTGGCCTTCTTCCATACCTCAGTGCGCCTCAGGAGATGTGCCTGGTGTTATACTCACCCCAAGATCTTTTTCCTTGATTGAGGTTTGTAGTCTCTGGCCCCCTAGACTGTACTCCGTCTGCGGTCTTCTTTGCCCTTCCCCAATCTTTATGACTTTGCACTTGGTGGGGTTGAACTCCAGGAGCCAATTGCTGGACCAAGCTTGCAGCCTGTCCAGATCCCTTTGTAGTTCTGCCTGGTCCTCGTCCGATTGAATTCTTCTCATCAACATCACATCATCTGCAAACAGGGACACTTCGGAGTCTATTCCTTCAATCATGTTGTTCACAAATACCAGAAACAGCACCGGTCCTAGGACTGACCCCTGTGGAACCCCACTCGTCACCGGCGCCCACTCTGACACCTCACCACGTACCATGACTCCCTGCTGTCTTCCTGACAGGTATTCCCTGATCCATTGTAGTGCCTTCCCTGTTATCCCTGCCTGGTCCTCCAGCTTCTGCACTAATCTCTTGTGTGGAACTGTGTTAAACGCCTTCTTACAGTCTAGGAATATGCAATCTACACACCCCTCTCTCTCTTGTCTTACTGTTGTCACCCTGTCGTAGAACTCCAGTACGTTTGTGACACAGGATTTCCCGTGCATACCTGTGAGACAGAGATAGACAGAGTCAGATAGAGATAGACAGAGTCAGATAGACAGGCATAGGTTGCAAGACATTCTAAAAGGATGTTGCACAAATGTTGCACATGGGTTATTATCAAGGTTTTTGATATTTCCTCAACCACTTATGGCCATATCCACCTCAGAGCCACTAAACTCGGGGTCAACATCACTTTCCACTTAAAATGGGAGAGTTAATACTACATGACATCAGTGAATCCCATGTGTTTGCCGCGCTGTTTGCTCTAGCTGGCGCTTAATTGAATTGGTGCTTTCACAATGTACTAAGTGGTCCCAGATTTTTTTAATGCAGCGCACACCAAGGGCTAAGACCCATTCTATACTGACCAGGCATCTCAGGCCAATCATGCCAAATTTGGAGGCAGGAAAAATAAAACGTAAATATACGTTTGGGGCAGTAGCAGTACTAACGTATATATACGTGTGGACCATTAACGGGTTAATTATAACTGTAAAAAGTTCCAACATATTCAGGCTTGTAAAATTGTGCGAATATACAGCATATCCCTCTAGGTATTATAGTACCAAAATTTGTATATAACATTCTCATCAATTAGGTTTAAGAGATATATTCTGTAATTTTATCAGCTTTGATATATACACTTGCATGTAGGATGCTTTACACAAGATCTGGGTAATGGAGAGTCAAAAGAGTATACTGCCATCTCCTTATGCACTGAAATCCACTGTAGCATGAAATAATGTACTTTACTAACCTTGGCAGTGCAGTTAAATCTCTAATTTTTCATTAGAAAATACATGATTTCTGTAGCATTATGTAGCAGCCAAGATACTGTTGGGCTCTACTGCCCTGTATTATCAGGGATTATGGCTACTAATCATAAGCTCCTGTGTTCAACCATCACTGTATAGCCTATCACAGCCAACTATTGTACAATGTCCTGGGGACATCCTTACTGTAGCAAGTTAGCCAATGGAGATTGTCTCATTGCAGTTAGATTGAAATTTTTAGTATTAACTGAGAATGTGACATGTAGATTTTTTATCCTTATTAAAGCTGTTGTAACAGTACTCTTTCATTTACCTGTATGATGATACAATCCAAAACAATTGTTTTTATTAATTTTTGTGATATTCAGTTTTAATTGGAAATCTGCCTTTTAAACTAGCTTTGTAAGCAGTCTCTTTTTCATTGTGGGGGATTGAAGCCTTGGATTCTGTAGGCTGCACTGTCTGGAGCTTCCCATGTCAGTTCTTTTGAGGATATTACTGTGCATGGTGGGGAATCATAGTCTTTAACAGTGCTGGATTTAGGTGGTGGGGGGCCCCTTGCATTAAAATGGTTTAACTAATGGTTAGAACCTCTTTAAGGGGGGCTCCTTGTCGAGGTAAAGAGGCTATCGGTCTGAGGAATTGGACCTCTTGGTCTTCTTCCTTAGACCGAACCTAATTACCCCCCAATCCCCCCTCCCCTTTCCCATCCTACCTTTTCCCTTTCCTCCTCCTCATCCCTCCCTTATTCCCTTCCCATTTTTACCCTGGGAGCTTCTCTCCACAGGCATTCTAGTTCCTAGGTAGGGGGAAGGGTACCGTGGTCCATCCCATTCCGTTGAGTTTCTTGGCGGTGGTGTAGTTTGCAGTGGAATCTGGATAAATTTAGATTTAGAAAGGACATAGGCAAGTACTGGTTTTCGAACAGAGTTGTAGATGCGTGGAACAATCTTCCGAGTAGGGTGATAGAGGCTAGGACCTTGGGTGGCTTTAAAAAGAGATTGGACAAATATATGAGTGGGAGGGGCTGGATTTGATTGGTGTCGTGAGTACGGGAGTAAATTCTTAGGTAGTGGTGGTTTTGATAAGGACCTGCCTTGTATGGGCCAGTAGGCCTTCTGCAGTGTTCCTCCATTCTTATGTTCTTATGTTTACGAGTAGTGAGAGGCAGGTTAAAGTTAGTGCAGAGTTTGTGTTTGAGCCCTTCGTGCCAGACTGTGTCAAAAGCTTTTTCAACGTCTTTTGCAACCAGGGCTGTCCTGTTTCTTTGTTTTGTGTTTATATGGATGTAGTTGAGAATGATGTTAATGGCATCTTGTGTGGATGTGCGAGTTCTGAAGCCAAACTGGCCATCAGAAAGAAGTGAGTTGTTCCAGGTATCTGCGAAGGCGATGGCTGATGAGGTTTTCAAAGAGTTTATCAAATGTTTCGAGGAGGCTGATGGGGCGATAGTTTCTAGGGTCAGAGTGGTCTTTTTTGGGTTTGGGAAGGAGGATAGCGGTAGCAGCTTTGAAGTGGGAAGGGAAGTATCCAGAAGCAAGGGAGGCATTGAGGAGGTTTGTGTAGGCAGTAATGATAGAGTCAGGAAGGTGTTTTAGGATAATATGGTTTAGTAAATTAGACACATATGCAACACTTAGGTATCTTTATTGAGGAAACGTTTCGCCACACAGTGGCTTTATCAGTCCATACAAAGGAGAATCGTGAAGAATAGGAGGAGTTTGAGGTGGTCAGTCCCTCAACCTTGAGTCGATGTTGTCAGTCCATCAATCTTGAACAGAATACAGCATATGTGCGAAGAGGTAACTTATATACTGTAGGCAGAAGAGGTGCAGCAGTCGTAGGAGGTGTCACATTTTACCAATGTGGAAGTAGGTCGTGCCCAAGGGTTAGGCAAGCGAAGAATTCCCTGTATTAAGATACCAAGATGTTGCTGTGTCAGACAGGATGTAGATGAATGGTTCAGAGAACCGACGAGTTGGTAAATTAGACACATATGCTTGCCTAAGACTCTTCTCAAAAACCACCTACTCATCCTAAACTAAATACTCATACTGTAAATTGCTTTCAAAAATGCTCCAAGTTATTTTCCTATAACCAATTTAAATTTTTACAATTATGTTACCACCTAATCACCCTAAACTAAATACTCAAACTGTAAATTACTCTCAAAATGCTCAATGTTATTTTCATTAAGATCATTTAATTTTTACTATTATGTTCCATCCTACTAAACACTTGTTACAATGTCTATCATCATTTTGTAATGAACAATGTATTATCATCATATAATTTGAACGATCTACCAATACAAACTCACTCAATTACTCCAATATTATGTTCATAGTCTATAAGCCATTAGATTAAGCTGCCCCTAATGCCAAGGCATGCCAGAGGCTCTCCTTGCACCTCAATTTATGATTGTAATATAAACCTATGTACACGAGCAAAGAAATAAAATTGTATTGTATTTAAAGAGACATAAATAATCCTCCTACTCAGGGTCCTCGGGCCGTGTGAACCTTACAACCCAGGGTCCTCGGGCTGTGTGAACCCTACAACCTAGGATCCTCGGGCCGTGTGAACCTTGTCACCCAACAACAACAGCAGCTGAGGAAGGAAGATGGCTGGTGACTCCCTCCCCTCTTCACTCCCCGGTCCCCCCCTGGATGGACCTGACACAGTACATCCACCTGAATTGGCCCTCTAGGAACAGGAAACTTCCCCAGATAGCTGCAATTCTCTTTGAAGAGTTTCGTGCTGTCACATATGGTTCTGCCTTCTCCATCTACACGGACGGCTCAGCACGAAATTCCCCCCTTCTACTGCATTCTTTGCTGATCTTTCTCTGTGTCAAACTTGGCGGTTAGACTCCGCTCACTCGGTCCTAGCAGGGGAGCTCTTCGCCATTCATCAGGCCTTGGTCTTTGTCCTTGCTCACCTCCCTCCTCAGCCTTTGGTTCTCTTCTCTGATTCCCAATCTTCCCTAGCACTTTTGTGTTCTGCTCGTCCACGGTTCCTACGTGTCCTTGTCCGACAGACGCAGTCTCTTATCCTACGTTTTGTGCGAAGTCCAGATTGGAGCATCTCCCTTCAGTGGGTACCTGCCCATGTTGGCATTCGGGGCAATGAAGTGGCCGATCGTGCAGCCTCCCTTGCACATGCACTTCCTACCATTACCTCTCTTGCGCTGGGCCGCAGTAATTTCACAAGGACTGTTTGGAAGGCAATCCGTCATTTGTGACAGAAGGAACTGGTACGCTCCCTCTCTACTTCGGCACTGAGTTCTGTCCGATCTTTCAATGGCCCCTGCCCTTGGGCTCGCCATCCCAATCGCTCCGTGGATGTTGCACTGACTCGCCTCCGGGTTGGACACTCACGACTGGCGGCTCATCTACACCGCCTTCGAATGACGGACTCTCCGTACTGCCCTTGGTGTCCCTCACAGCCTGATACTGTGGAACACTTCCTCCTGTGGTGCTCACGCTATCACTCTGCACGGACTGTTCTCCGAGCGGCCTTGCACATGTTTGGGGTGCAATCTTTAACCCTACCTCTCCTTCTTAATGGGGAGGGGTTTGATCCTCCAGACCGTCGGTAAATATTGGCCTGTACCTGCACATTCTTGCTGGCTTCAGGGCACATTAAGGACATATAATACGCAGTTATTATTCTAACATCCTTCCAATTTGGCTGAGGTTCCTTCTCCGAGCGTTGGATGGCAGGGCTCGATACGGCGTATGCTGTCAGTGGCCCTATAAAACCCCAACGAAGAAGAAGAAGAAGAAGGAAGATGGCGTCCAGGGTGGTCAAGAGTGGTGCTAGGCAGGTCAAACCTCTGCTGTCTGTGGACCAGAGTGAGGCCAAGAAGAGGGTACTGAACCTCTACAAGGCTTGGTACCGCCAGGTACCATATATTGGTTAGTTAAACCTCTCATGGTTATCTACACCTCACCTAGTTAATGTTTCTATGAGTTACTTTCGTTAGTAAGTTAAGTTCGTTAGTAAGTTGAGTTACGTTCGTTAGTAAGTTGAGTTACGTTCGTTAGTAAGTTGAGTTACGTTCGTTAGTAAGTTGAGTTACGTTCGTTAGTAAGTTGAGTTACGTTCGTTAGTAAGTTGAGTTACGTTCGTTAGTAAGTTGGAGTTACGTTCGTTAGTAAGTTGAGTTACGTTCGTTAGTAAGTTGAGTTACGTTCGTTAGTAAGTTGAGTTACGTTCGTTAGTAAGTTGAGTTACGTTCGTTAGTAAGTTGAGTTACGTTCGTTAGTAAGTTGAGTTACGTTCGTTAGTAAGTTGAGTTACGTTCGTTAGTAAGTTGAGTTACGTTCGTTAGTAAGTTGAGTTACGTCTCGTTAGTAAGTTGAGTTACGTTCGTTAGTAAGTTGAGTTACGTTCGTTAGTAAGTTGAGTTACGTTCGTTAGTAAGTTGAGTTACGTTCGTTAGTAAGTTGAGTTACGTTCGTTAGTAAGTTGAGTTACGTTCGTTAGTAAGTTGAGTTACGTTCGTTAGTAAGTTGAGTTACGTTCGTTAGTAAGTTGAGTTACGTTCGTAGTGTTGTACGTCTAGTAAGTTGAGTTACGTTCGTTAGTAGTTGAGTTACGTTCGTTAGTAAGTTGAGTTACGTTCGTTAGTAAGTTGAGTTACGTTCGTTAGTAAGTTGAGTTACGTTCGTTAGTAAGTTGAGTTACGTTCGTTAGTAAGTTGAGTTACGTTCGTTAGTAAGTTGAGTTACGTTCGTTAGTAGTTGAGTTACGTTCGTTAGTAGTTGAGTTACGTTCGTTAGTGTTGAGTTACGTTCGTTAGTAAGTTGAGTTACGTTCGTTAGTAAGTTGAGTTACGTTCGTTAGTAAGTTGAGTTACGTTCGTTAGTAAGTTGAGTTACGTTCGTTAGTAAGTTGAGTTACGTTCGTTAGTAAGTTGAGTTACGTTCGTTAGTAAGTTGAGTTACGTTCGTTAGTGTTGAGTTACGTTCGTTAGTAAGTTGAGTTACGTTCGTTAGTAGTTGAGTTACGTTCGTTAGTAAGTTGAGTTACGTTCGTTAGTAAGTTGAGTTACGTTCGTTAGTAAGTTGAGTTACGTTCGTTAGTAAGTTGAGTTACGTTCGTTAGTAAGTTGAGTTACGTTCGTTAGTAAGTTGAGTTACGTTCGTTAGTAAGTTGAGTTACGTTCGTTAGTAAGTTGTATTTACGTACAGGTACTCAAATACTAATAATAATAATCATAATATAATATATTTATTTACTACAAGTACATGTACAAGGTATACAGGCCTAGCTGACATCAGTGACATACTACTATATAGTAAGCCGCTTGTTATACAGAGCATTTCGGGCAAATTAGGTCAATTTGGTCCCAGGCTGCAACCCACACCAGTCAACTAACTCTCAGGTACCCATTTTACTGATGGGTAGCTTTAGCTACCAGGCCACAGGGCACTGTAAATTATCATACATAGCAGTACGTATATGCTTAACAATTTGCAAACACGCAAAATTATTTACAAACATTCTCTTAAGTCCACAGCAGGACTCGAACCTGCAAACTCTGCATCAGAGTAACCAGTACTTTACCACGGGGTCTAGCTCCGTGGTAAAGTACTGGTTACTCTGATACAGAGTTTTCAGGTTCGAGTCCTGCTGTGGACGTAGAGACAATGTTTATAGCAGTATATGTGTATTACCTAGGATAACACCCAAAAAGTCAAAGTGACTTACTTCCATTGGGGTCCTTGTAATGTCTGATTTAAACCTAGATGCTGGTAAGGGTCTCTTGATCCAAGGAGTTAGACGTGAGCTCATCCTTGGATCTACTGTTACTCTTCCTATTCCCCCAGGTGTTGTTTGACCCTTATGGGTTTAGTGCTCTTTAATCATAATAATAATAGTTTTTGTTTTTGGTACCTGTGGCTTGGTTGGTAGTGCACTTACCTCACGCACTGAGTGTCGGTGGTTCGATCCCCTGCACGGGTGGAAACTTTGGTTGTGTTTGCTTACACCTGCTGTCCCTGTTCACCTAGCAGTAAGTAGGTACCTGGGTATTAGTCATCTTACACTTGCTGTCCCTGTTCACCTAGCAGTAAGTAGGTACCTGGGTGTTAGTGGACTGGTGTGAGTTGCATCCTGGGGAACAAGATTGAAGGGCCACAGTGGAAATAAGATAAACAGTCCTCGATGACACACTGACTTCCTTGGGTTATACTAGGTGGCTAACTCTCCCTACCCTGGGTTATCCTGGGTGGCCAACCCTCCCTATTTTGGGTTATCCAGGGTGGCTAACCCTCCCTACCCTGGGTTATCCTGGGTGGCTAACCCTCCCTACCCTGGGTTATAAGAACATAAAAATGGAGGAACATTGCAGAAGGCCTACTGGCCCATACAAGGCAGGTCCTTATCAAAACCACCTCTACCCAAAACTACCCAAGAATTGACTCCTGTACCCACGACACCAATCAAACCCAGCCCCTCCCACTCGTACGTATATTTGTCCAATCTCTTTTTGAAGCTACCCAAGTTCCTAGCCTCAATCACCCTACTCGGAAGACCATTCCATGCATCCACAACTCTGTTCGAAAACCAGTACTACTTACCTATGTCCTTTCTAAATTTAAATTTATCAAACTTAAATCCATTATTTCTGGTTCTTATCTGGTTCGACACCCTCAGTACTTTATTAACCCTTAAACTGTCCACACATAGATATACGTTCACTCGCGTAGCTGACCAAGTATTTTGAGAAAAAAATAAATTGTTCTTTTTCTTTAAAATGAAGAGTGCATTTTCTTTGTCATTCCCACATTTTGTAATACTACATACTCAAGGCAACTCAGGCTTATCGTGGCAAGGTTAAAAGCATTTGAAAAAAAACGTAGATCTACATTCGGTCAGCTACGCGAGTGAACGTATATCTACGTGTGGACAGTTTAAGGGTTAATATCAACTTTGTTTATGCATATCATCCACTTATACACCTCGATGATATCTCCCCTCATTCTACGTCTCTCCAGAGAGAGGAGATTCAAAGCTCAAAGTCTATCTTCATATGGGAAATTCCTTATACAATATATCATTTTAGTTATTCTTCTCTGTATGTTCTCCAATGAGTCTATATCCATCCTGTAGTAAGGAGACCAAAACTGAGCAGCATAATCCAAATGAGGCCTCACTAGTGATGTAGTATAGAGCTGTAAAATAACTTTTGGACTTCTGTTACTTATACTTCTTGAAATAAATCCTAGTAATCTGTTAGCCTTATTGCGCACACTTAGGCACTGCTGTCTTGGCTTTAGATTTCTGCTTACCATGACTCCCAAGTCTTTTTCACATTCTGTATGATCAAGCTCTACTTCACCTAGTTTATAACTTCGAGGGTTATTTTCATTACCAAGGACAAGTACTTTACACTTGTCCACATTGAACTTCATCTGCCATTTTTCAGACCAAGACATTAATTTGTCCAAATCCTCCTGGAGTTCAATGGTATCCTCAGAATGAAAATGACATACACAATTTAGGTGCAACCTGCCCTTTCAGTGTCAACTGCATTGTAGCTCAAGTGTAGATCAAGTGTTTACAGTGAAGCATATATGTGAACAGTATTTAGATAAAGGTAGAGAAGTTTTCATTGCATTTGTGGATTTAGAAAAGGCATATGAACACATTGGCCATTTCCCACCAAGGCAGGGTGGCCCAACAAAGAAAAACTTTCATCATCATTCACTCCATCACTGTCTTGCCAGATGTGCTTACACTACAGCTACAAAACTGCAACATTAACACCCCTCCTTCAGAGTGCTGGCATTGTACTTCCCATCTCCAGGAATCAAGTCCGGCCTGCTGGTTTCCCTGAAACCTATTTTTGTATCATCAGCAAATTTGCTCATGTCACTTGTAATTCCTTAATCAAGGTCATTTATGTAAATTATGAACAACAGAAGGCCTAAACCTGATCCTTGTGGAATGCCACTAGTGACTAATCCCCATTCAGATTTGTCCCCATTAACCCTTTGACTGTTTCGGTCGTATATATACGTCTTACGAGCCACTGTTTCGGACGTATCTATACGCCTAAATTCTAGCGGCCTCAAATCAAGTGGGAGAAAGCTGGTAGGCACACATGTGAGAGAATGGGTCTGTGTGGTCAGTGTGCACAGTATAAAAAAAATCAGGCAGCCAGTGGTGCATTGTGGGAAAGCCATTTCAGTAGTCCATGTTCAGCATGCCTAGCGGTAAGAAATACCTGACTCCCTGGCGAATCTGGGACTCTTCTCTTCCCCAGTGATAGCTCTTAACACAGATGGAAGTGTCTCTGAAGATGAATTTCATGGTTTTGAGGAGTTTGTGACTGAAAGCAATGCCCAGGATACCAGAAGGAAGGAAGGAAGAAAGAAAGGAAGGAAGGAAGGAAGAGATGAGAGGAAGGAAAGAAGAGATGAAAGGAAGGAAAGAAGAGATGAAAGGAAGGAAAGAAGAGATGAGAGGAAGGAAGGAAAGAAGAAGGAAGGAAGGAGGAAAGGAAGGAAAGAAGAAAAGATGAAAGAAAGAAAGGAAGGAGAGATGAGAGGAAGGAAGGAACAAAAGAAGTAAGAAAGGAAGGAAGAAAAAAAAGGAAGGAATGAAGGAAGAAAGGAAGGCAGGAAGGAAGAAATGAGAGGAAGGAAGGAAGAGATGAGAGGAAGGAAGGAAGGAAATAAGTAAGAAAGGAAGCTAGGAAGGAGTTCTGAGGCTAGGGGAGTAACACAGTGAGTAATGATATTTTGAGGCAGTGGAAAGTGATTTGTTAGTTTTGTAGGTAAAGTTAAGTGATGTACAGTGGTCCCTCGGTTTTCGTGCATCTCCAAACTCGAACATTTATGTAAGTGTATTTTCGTAAGTGCTGTTGCAAGTGTATTTTTGGGGGTCTGAAATAGACTAACCTACGTGACATTATTTCTTAAGGAAGTAAATTGCGTTCGGTATATGCACTTGAACAGCCTTCTGAATACTCTTAGAAAGAGACCACGATATTAGTTTGAGCGAGTAGGTGGTTTTGAGAAGTCTTGAATGTATAGTACAGACAGGGTTTCTTTGGTATTCACGCTCCTACCATCTTACCATCAGCCTGGTATAATGCTGGCATAGTAAGAATGAGCTTGAGAGTGCATTACACGGTTTCCCTAGTTATCCATGAAAGACGGAACAGAGGAAAATGCCTGGAATTGTTTCATTCATACCACAGATTTCACTACCCAAACCGGAAACTTCTAGTTGGGACCCCTGCTCCTCACTGGGTTTCATCTGCTTCCTGATCTCGCATATCTCTTCACTCCATATGTTGTTATGGCAGGTGCAGATTTAAGACCCATGGTGCCCCTTTGTTGGCTTTCCCAATGAGTATTTCATTATCAGTGCTTATTCTTTTCCTCCGTCAATGATCAGTTCAAGATGAAGGGCGACCACATTATTTTAAGGATGTTTAATGGTATGTGACTAACCATCGATCTCTGGATTTTTTTGCCAAGCTTGACATATTCTCCACCTTTCCCTATGAATAGAGGTCAGCACTCAAAGCATATACTAATAGGTATCAGTATGCATTTAATGAGTTTGTCGACATCGTCTTACCCTGGTTTTGAGAAGTACTCCCAAATTCTACCCCTCATCTGCCAGGCTGTTGTGATTTTGGGGCTTGTTATGTGCTTAAAACGACAGTGATAAGAGGGAAAATATTACCAGTTTTCTTTACAGTGTTCCTTTTCGTATGGGATTTATTTTTGTATTCTCGTTTTCTTGTTCTTATTTGATAGAATGGAAGATATATTACAGAAATAGAGATGATTTTGATTGGTTTGACAATAACAAGTACCTTGAAATTGAGCTCAAAGTAGCGAAAATGTTCGATTTTGACGATGTTCAAGAGTAAACAAATCACACCATGCGTCCAATACACATCAACTGGCGAGTCTAATATTCATGCACAAGTGCTCTGATATTATTTATACCATTTTTACAATGATGCAGTTGTATACATAACAATAAATCTTCTATTTTTTGTGAGAATAAAAATTCAAAATGGAAAGCAAAAGTAATGTAAGAGGGGCCTGGAGACGTAACTAATGAACAGAGAAGATGTTATTTTAGTGCCAGGAATGTCTGTCTTGTTTATTATGGGTCCTATTTTGAAATTGGCATCGTTTGAAATTTGTGTGAAATTGGCCAAATTGCCATTTTCTGACCACTATTTTGGGTAGTTGAAATTGGTAAATAGGCAGTTTCGTGTACTCAATCGATAGAACAAATGGAGTTCTAGCGAAATAGCTATAATTGTAGTAGACTGAAACATTGCAGTGTGCCGAAAATAGGGCTCAAAGTGGGCGAAATCGCCGATGCGTAAGTGTCATGGCTACCGCTAACTTCGCGAAAGCATAATTCCGTTAGTTTTCGATCAAATTTCATAATTTTTGTGGCGTTATGATCGGAAAAAGATTCTCTATCATTCCATAAGAAAAAATAATTTTTTTTTTTTTAAATTCGTGGACCCTGAGAACGAGTTTCAGAGACCCCCCTTGGACCCCCAAAGGGTTAAAGACACATCCTCCACGACACTACCACTAGACACCGGAGTACCGCAGGGAAGTGTCCTTGGTCCCCTGCTCTTCCTCTTATACATCAATGATCTTCCCAATGTATCACAACACCTGAAACCTATACTCTTTGCTGACGACACAACTTATGTCATCTCCCACACAAACCTTGCCACGCTTAATACAATTGTTAACGACGAATTAATTAAAATATCAACATGGATGACAGCCAATAAACTTACACTCAACACTGATAAGACCTTCTATATTATGTTTGGCAACAGAGCAGATGATCCACAATTAAACATTAATATCAACACTACACCTATTGCTAAACATAATGAGGGCAAGTTCCTGGGCCTCCACCTTGACAGCAGCCTAAAATTCAGCACCCATATCCAACACATAACAAAGAAAGTGTCCAAAACTGTGGGGATCCTCTCTAAGATACGGTATTATGTTCCACAATCAGCCCTACTCACACTATACTACTCACTCATCTATCCCTACCTCACATATGCCATTTGTGCATGGGGATCAACAGCAATTACCCACCTAAAGCCAATAATAACCCAACAGAAAGCCGCAGTAAGAATTATCACGCAATCCATCGCTAGGCAACACACCCCCCACTCTTCAAAGACCTAAACCTACTCACTGTTCAGAACATCCATACTTACTACTCTGCTATCTACATTTATAAAACTATTAATTCCAACTTTAACCCTGAGCTAAAACACTTTCTTGACAGTTGCGACAGGACCCATAGACATAATACCAGACATAAACATCTCTTTGACATTCCCGTGTCCGACTAAATCTATACAAAAATTCAATGCGCATAAAAGGGCCTAAAATCTGGAACTCCCTGCCTGAAAACTCTAGAACTGCAGACACAACCTCCATTTTCAAAAGCACCGTTAAAAACATCTTATCTCACTTACGCACCCAACCGATAGCTAACCACATGAAAACTACTTTCTCTTGCACATATCCACAGCAAAATACACTTATTGATATCTGTGATTCCCTTAATTTGCACAGAACTTACCAAAATTCTAATACAACTGTTGCTTCATAATTCTTAAGCTAGTCATAAGTTTGCCTAAACACTCCAATATAGAAACTGTAATATGCCAATACATCACCCTTACCATTAATATATAAACTAATTGTTAATTTCTTAAATGTTTAAATTCCAGTACCTCAATTTTGTAAACCTAGTTAATCACTACAATTACCTAACCTTACTATCTGTATAATCATTGTGTCACTATAGAGTAAGACCTATCATAAGACTGCCTGAAAAGCCTAGGCATACCTAGGCATATTATTGGCCATCTTGTAATATCTACTTCATAAAATGCATAATTATAAGTACACCCCACCTTGTATATTACCAGAAATAAAGAATTTGAATTTGAATTTGAATTTTTTATGCCTAGCTGTATGTTTACACTTGATAGTGTAAACATGTTATCAGGCATTTTACACATTCGATAAAAAAAAACGATCTTTTCCACTCACTGGCGATTCTTGCTTACCATATGGAGTCACGAACGTAAGAGCCATACAAACAGGGCTCCTCCTGTATATAAGACTTGAAAAAGTTTGTCCTTGCTAAAAGTTGTTTGAATAAAAGTTTCCATTCTGCCAGTCTTTTTATTAGCTTTTACTTTCTTAGTTCAGTAGTGTAAAATGAAATTATTATAATATTTAGAGATATACAGCACCTGGGAAATGGGAGGCAGATTTGATCCAAGGAAGGGGAAGACAGATTCATTTCCTTGGGCCAAGAACCTCTCCCTGACTGTACTGACAATAGTTTTATTACTACAATACTGACAATAGTTTTATTACTAGACTAATTAAATTAAGCAGGCAGCTTTCTTTAAAGACATTTGTTATGGACATTATTTACACTTTGACTATTACTGAAAAGCTGTTCTATATTTTAGGCCTGTATTTACAATGAGTTTTGACATTAAGTTGTACTTAGGGCATGTCAGAAGTTATTTACTTATTGTATCGTGTGTATGGGACCAATTGCAGTCTTACAGATATAGCCTTTAGATCTTAGAATTAGTAAATTTATTCAGGTATAGGTACACATAAATACAGTTACAGTGGACCCCCGGCTAACGATCACCCCAGAAATCGTACAATTATGTAAGTATAATATTGTAAGTGCTTGTGGAAGTGTATTTTTGGGGGTCTGAAATAGACTAACCTACGTGACATTATTTCTTAAGGAAGTAAATTCATTCGGTAATGGCACTTGAGCAGGCTTCTGCAATGAATTTTGATCGTTAGCCGGGGGTCCACTGTACATAAATTATCATACATAGCAGTATATATGTAGATTACCTAGGATAATCCCAAAAAAGTTGAAGTAACTTATTTCCACTGGGGTCCTTGTAATATCTTATTATTTAAACCTTAAAAGTTAAAACAGCTACAATAAAACAGTTACAGTAAAAGGAGATATACTATAGAGGGCACAAGTGTATGCCTGATGGACATGTATACTTTGTCAAAGTTGAATAAAGATAACGTGGGATAGTTTAGCTACAGAACATTTTATATGATTATTCCAATAAAGTAATGTATGTTTCATCTCTTAGTACATGATTGGTATTATTGCAGTACATGCTGATACAAAAAGCACGATATCTATAAATTATAGACATCTCCGGAGAATACTAGAAGGTCTCCCCCTCTAGCATTCAGCCTGTTTCTGGGTTTTTGTAACAAGTAGTCAGTATTCTGGTCTAGTTATCCTTTATAGTTTATCATAAATTAAATAGTACTTTAGGGTTGCATTTGATAGGATACTAACTAATAAAAATAAAAATTAAGAAGTTTATTCACAAAGTTGTCTAGGTGGACAAAATCATAGTACATGAATTTGATATATATTAGGATATAAGCTCCTACACTTCTCTCGTAGTACAAAAAGAAATTATACATTAGTATCCTACTGAAGGCACATTTCATATCTTTATGGCTCTTAAGTACCGTCAGGTACGTTGTCAGCAATTATTAAAATAATACTATTATATGCAAGTGAGTGTGTGAGATTGTGTGTATGTGCTCCAAGTTGTTCGTTATGTCTCAATAAGACTCGACTCGACTTAAACAGTGACTGGCTAAACGTCCTCAAATAAACTATCTTCTTAACCAACTAGGCAATCAGAACAGCTTGCTTGAACAGTAAGACGAACGATTCGCCAAATAATATAACAAGCGGTAGCACAGCGTCAGGAACAAGGAGACAAAATAACAACTCTAACTGGGGACCATCAGCACATCCTTCATAAAAGGCATAAAGCTCCCTTAATACTGAATCTATGTTCAGCATAACCAAATCCCTGACTACGACAGTGTGCAGATGCCAGACAACTTAGGTCAGAAGCTATAGCTCAGGACCTGGGTTAACTTAGTGTCAGTACGACACACAACCTCAGTAAAATGTCAAAAATCACCAAGTCTGAACTAAGCCTTGTGAACAGTTACACAGAGTTACAAGAAGTATGTTTCGACTCACCACTGAAATCATACTCTACCAAAACAGTGTAAATAATGAACAAACAACCAGAGATGAAGACGATTTCTGGAGAGATGGAGGGAGATGTTGGTCCAGTGGTGACCAGCAGAGAAGAGAGAGATGAAGTCAAGACAGTCTCCTATCTCAGGTACGATCACATGATTCTCCCTTGGACTGCAAGCGAGTGGTAGTTAACAAGGTAGTTTGCCAATGCGGACAGCCACTCAACTCTCGAACAGGGAGCACAGTGAAGTGTAAATGTTACATCCTACCTAATGATATAGCTAAGTCAAATACAGTGGAACCTCTGGTTATGAGTGCCCCACCATGCGAGTTTTTCAGGATACAAGCTGTCCCTCGGTTGATTTTTTGCTCCTTGTTTCGAGCCAAAATTCAGGTTACGAGCTTTCCCCCTCAAGAGAGGTTCCTTGACGCTGGTAAGGGGCTCTTGATCTAGGGAATTGTATCTGTGCCCCAGTTTCCTAAATTAAGCCTGAATACCTTCCATCCCCTTTCCCCCCACAGGCGCTGTATAATCCTACGGGTTTAGTGCTTCCCCATTACAGTATTAATAATAATAATACAGCCTCTCCTCACTTAGCGACATACTCGTTTACCGACGCCTTGGACTTATGACGGGCTCTCTGACTAGTATTCATTCCTAAATAATGTATATTAGAGCTGATTTCCTCCTGTTTATTTCAATATACGTACAGTACACTACTGTATAAACATTTAAAAATACACCAGAAATGTTATAAATGGTGCAAAGGTGACAATAAAACAATATCAAAGATAGTTGACACAAACCCACTACCATAATAGTATACTCCTCACTTAGCGACGAATTCGTTTACCGACGTGGTCTTAGGAAAGGAACTCTGTCGTTAAGTGAGGAGAGGCTGTATAATAGTACGTAATACAGTGGACCCCCGAGTAACGAGCACCCCGGAAATCGTACAATTATGTAAGTATAATATTGTAAGTGCTTTTGTAAGTGTATTTTTGGGGGTCTGAAATGGACTAACCTACTTGACATTATTTCTTAAGGGAGTAAATTTGTTCGGTAATGGCACTTGAGCAGGCTTCTGGAATGAATTTTGCTCGTTACTCGGGGGTCCACTGTGTAATATAATATAATACGTATACAGTCAACCCTGCGGTGCTCGACGGCGTCGGAGGTCATCCAAATTGGTGTTCGACAGGTTTTCTGATGAGGATTTTGGCTCGGTATTAGCCGATCCGCTCGGAGTTTGGCTATTCGTTCCGGACGCGTACGCGTGGCCCAGCTGGGCCCGGGCACTCCACGGAGCGTCAGTGTGCTATTGTTTACAAGCGAGAGCAACCACCACCCACGCATTCATACCAGTACAGTGGGCCCCCGATCCAGAAGCCTGCTCAAGTGCCATTACCGAACGAATTTACTCCCTTAAGAAAAAATGTCAAGTAGGTTAGTCCATTTCAGACCCCCAAAAATACACTTACAAAAGCACTTACAATATTATACTTACATAATTGTACGATTTCCGGGGTTTACGAAACTCGGGGGTCCACTGTATATTGTCATTATTCCACTGTTTTTAGTGCTTGCAACTGCTAAATAAGCCACCATGGGCCCCAAGAAAGCTCCTAGTGCCAAGCCTGTGGTAAAGAGTGTAGCAGGGATGCAGGGAGTGAAGCATTCATGCAGGGAGAGTAGCATTCATGCAGGGAGTGTAGCATTCATGCAGGGAGTGTAGAATTCATGCAGGGAGTGTAGCATTCATGCAGGAGTACATTCATGCAGGGAGTGTAGCATTCATGCGGGGAGTGTAGCATTCATGCAGGGAGTGTAGCATTCATGCAGGGAGTGTAGCATTCATGCAGGGAGTGTAGCATTCATGCAGGGCGGTAGCATTCATGCAGGGGGCATTCATGCAGGGCGTGTAGCATTCATGCAGGGCGTGTAGCATTCAGGCGGAGCATATGAGTAGCATTCATGCAGGGCGTGTAGCATTCATGCAGGGCGTGTAGCATTCATGCAGGGCGTGTAGCATTCATGCAGGGCGTGTAGCATTCATGCAGGGCGTGTAGCATTCATGCAGGGCGTGTAGCATTCATGCAGGGCGTGTAGCATTCATGCAGGGCGTGTAGCATTCATGCAGGGCGTGTAGCATTCATGCAGGGAGTGTAGCATTCATGCAGGGAGTGTAGCATTCATGCAGGGAGTGTAGCATTCATGCAGGGAGTGTAGCATTCATGCAGGGAGTGTAGCATTCATGCAGGGAGTGTAGCATTCATGCAGGGAGTGTAGCATTCATGCAGGGAGTGTAGCATTCATGCAGGGAGTGTAGCAGGCATGCAGGGAGTGTGGCATTAAAAGAAAAAGACCAGTAACCCCAGAAAAGAACTTGCCACCTGCAGTGTTAATGGAAGGGGATTCCCCTTCCAAACACTAGCATACTACTACATCCTCTCCCATCCTCCCGCCTTGCACACATCATCAACTCTTCAATAAATGTAAGTGACATGTTATTGTACTATTATTTTTTTATTTCTCATAAAATTGTGTGTAATTTAATGTCAAAAAGTTCTAAAAAATATTTTATTTTAATACTTTTGGATGTCTGGAACAGATTAATTTTATTTCCATTATTTCTTATGGGGAAAATAGAATCGGAGTTCAACCAAACTGGTGATCGACAGGCCCTCTGGAACGGATTAATAACGAGAACCGGGGGTTGACTGTAATAATAATACAGTGGACCCCCGCAAATCGGCCGGCCGGCTCGTTTTTCGATCGCTTTTTTCGGCTTAATTTTTACCCGATTATCGGCCCTTCCCCGGTTATTGGCCCTCGTACCAGACCTGTCCGCCTGCCCCACGCTTGTGGTGCGCCTCGCCGCGCAGGCATCGTGAGCCAGTCTAGCGTTGTTTACCTTTGAGTGAACATTACCCAGCGTGCTCATTCAAATATTTCACAATAAATTTATTGTGTTTATTGGTGGTTAAGTGATTGTCACTGTGAAATAATTCACCATGGGTCCAAAAGTTTCCTAGTGGTAAAGAAAGTGAGGAACACCATCGAACTGAAGAAGGAGATAGTAGAAAAATATGAGAGTGGCGTACGTGTGGGGAAGCTTGCCAGGATGTACAACAAAAACAAATCTACTATCACCTCTATCCTGGCAAAGAGACAAGAACTCAAGGAAGCTGATGTTGCAAAAGGTGTTAACATGTTTGCCAAAAATAGATCAAAAACAGTGGATGAGGTTGAGAAGTTGTTGGTGGTGTGGATCAACGAAAAACAGATAACGGGTGATAGTGTTTCCATGGCGATAATTTGTGAAAAGGCAAGGCAGTTGGCACACAGATCTTGTCAAGAAAATGCCTGGAACCAGTGCTGATGTGATTGATTTTAAGGCCAGCAAAGGCTGGTTTGACAGATTTAGGAAACGTAGTGGCATACACAGTGTTGTAAGGCATGGTGAGGCAGACAAACATAATGCTGAAAAGTTTGTTACTGAATTTAAGGGGTTTGTAGACACTGAAAAATTCAAACCTAAACAAGTGTTTAATTGTGATGAAACAGGCCTCTTTTGGAAGAAAATGCCAAAGAGGACCTACATTACTCAGGAGGAAAAGGCACTGCCAGGACACAAGCCTATGAAAGACAGGCTAACTCTCATGTTGTGTAGAAATGCTAGTGGGGATTTTAAAGTGAAGCCTTTACTGGTGTATCATTCTGAAAATCCCAGTGTGTTCAAGAAACACAATGTCAACGAGTAAATTGTGTGTTTTTTGGAAGGCTAACACTAAGGCATGGGTCACGAAGCAAATTTTCCTGAAATGGTTCACTGAAGTTTTTGGCCCCAGTGTGAAAAAATACCTCCAGGAAAAGGAATTGGTACTCAAGTGCCTCTTGGTACTGGACAATGTTCCTGCTCATCCTCACAACTTGGCAGACATTTTGTCTGATGAGTTCAGGTTCATCACAGTGAAGTTCTTGCCTCCTAACACCACTCCTCTCATCCAGCCCATGGACCAGCAGGTCATTTCTAACTTCAAAAAACTCTACACAAAAGCAGTGTTTCAAAAGTGCTTTGAATTGACCTCAGACACTCAGTTGACCCTAAGAGAGTTCTAGAAAGATCACTTCAGTATCCTCCATTGCATAAGCCTTATAGGTAAGGCTTGGGAGGGAGTGACTTTCAGGACTTTGAACTCTGCTTGGAGACAATTGTGGCCAGGTTGTGTCCAACAGTGGGATTTTGAAGGGTTTGAGGCTGACCCTGTGCCTGTTATGGAAGGTATTGTGGCATTGGGCAAGTCCCTGGGGTTGGAGGTGAGTGGCGAGGATGTGGAAGAGTTGGTGGAGGACCACAGGGAAGAGCTAACCACTGAAGATCTGCAAGAGCTTCATCTGGAACAGCATCAGACCACAGTAGAGGAAATTGATTCACAGGAGGAGGAAGATAGACTGGAGGTGCCTTCTTCACGGATTAAGGAAATTTGTTCAATATGGAATGAGGTGCAAAGTTTCATTGAACAATTTCACCCTGAGCAAGCTGAAATAAGCCATCTCTGCAACAAGTTTAGTGACAGAGCCATATTGCACTTCAGGGTCATGTTAAAGAGGCGCCAGAAACAGAGCACTCTTGACAGTTATTTTGTGCGACATGGGTCTATTGACTTGTCAAGCTGGTCCTAGTGGCATTAAAAGACAAAGAAGGGAAGTAACCCCAGAGAGGGACTTGTTACCTTAAGTCCTTTTGGAGGGGGATTCCCCTTCCAAACAATGAGTGCTCCCTCCCCGTCTCATCCTCCCTATCTTCCAGATGCCAGCAAGTCTCTTCAATAAAGGTAAGTAAATGTTATTTAAATATTTATTTATTATATGTTATTATGTGTTTGTAAAACTATAATTAATCTTTAAAAAATGTATTTTTGTGAATATTTTTGGGTGTCTCGAACTGGTTAATTGTATTTACATTATTTCTTATGGGAAATAATCATTCAGAAATCGGCCAGTTCAATTTTAGGCCTAGCTCCTGGAACAGATTTTGGCCGATTTTCGGGGTCCACTGTATAATACTACTATAATAATTATAATAATACTATAATAACAAGTGAGCCTCACAAACACTGTTTTCTCTTATAATAACACCTCAGAAGGGGAAGCATGGGAAGATGTTTTCAGAGTGGGAGCCAGAATGGCCGCCACTACTTGTCACATAATGACATATTTTATTCATTCTAGAGTATATATCAGGTTTCTATGTTATTTATATTGTTTATTATGTCATATTAGATGAATTGTGATAGATAAATAAGCTGTAGAGTTGTTATTAGCGAAATATTGAAGTATTTTGTCCTGCCTCCTGAGAGCAGGAATTCCGCTGGAACAGATTAATGGCATTTCAGTTAATTTAAATGAGGAAAATTGACTCATCATACGAGCAGATTGGGTTACAAGCTAGGTCACGGAACAGATTAAACTCGTAAGCAGAGGTTCCACTGTAATAATATAAAGCAAGATATTTTCAATTTTGCTAATAATGAAAATATCAGCAATATAAAATTATATGAAAGATAATATACATGAAATATACATTGGGCCACATTCAGGGGGCGCAATACATGTTTTGTTTTAAATCTTCATTGATCCTGCTTGTTTTTAACAGTTATGGACTATGACATCCCAAAGACTGCGGAACAGTGCCGTCAAAAGCTAAGAGAGGAATTTGAAAAGAATCGTCATGTCCAAGACATCCGTGTTATTGATATGCTTGTCATCAAGGTAAGGTATAAGGAATGATTATTGTTATAGACAATGCAGTTGAATATCATTCAGAGTTGTCAGGACAAAAGTAGCAGAAAAATAATAATGAAATTGAGTGTTGTGAGGTAAAGTGTTCTTCTTATTTCTTTAAAATATCTTAACTTACCTCTTTCTTTTCGTGTTTTAGTTTTAATAATAAACTTAGTTTAAATTTAATCCCATTAATGTGGAGGTTCAGGAAGGGATACATGTGTTCTCATCCTCTCAAAACCCTTCAGAGTGGTGTTCTCCCTACCACCACCTCTGAATTTATCATATGACACTGCTAAATCTGAAGTGGTTTTTCACACATCTTCTATATACTTAGATATATCTGCTGTACAGTATTCTGTACACTCGCCTGTCATTGTATGTTGTCCCGCTTTGCCAATGACATCCATGGTGTCGTAGATATGAAAGAAATTGAAAGTATTATATTAATGATATTGTGGAAGCTACTGCCATGGTGCCACACAGACACTAGCAGTCTCAAGACCAGTTTTCTACTCGTGCCTTTGAAGCACTCAGGAGTTGATTTGCAAGACACCCTGAAAGATTTTGGAACTTCTTATGCTTGTCTTCACCTACATTCCTCCTTCCAGTGTTTCTTTCTTGCCTTGTTATTATCCACATTTGAACTTGTCTACTAGTGATTGGCAAGAGAGGTACAGTGGACCCCCGGCTAACGAACACCCTGGAAATCGTACAATTATGTAAGTATAATATTGTAAGTGCTTGTGGAAGTGTATTTTTGGGGGTCTGAAATAGACTAATCTACGTGACATTATTTCTTAAGGAAGTAAATTCGTTCGGTAATGGCACTTGAGCAGGCTTCTGTGATGAAGTTTTTTCGTTAGCCGGGGGTCCACTGTATAAGGAACAGGCAAATTTCCTCAGTCGTAGAATGTTGTAGAAATAGTAACTCTGTCTTGGTGGTATAGGAAAAGCTGAGTTCAAGTTGAGGCTTTTGACGAGATTGTTGACCTGCACAGTAGTAGTATAACAGCAGAGTTCTCGTAATGATGTAGCAGTGTAGATCCAAAGCTAAGGTGAAGGAACAGCAGAGTTCCCAAGATGAGGCCTTTGATGAGATCTTGGACCTGCACAGAAGCAGTAGAACAGCGAGTTCTCATAATGATGTACATAGTAGAAGTGTAGACAAACCAAAAGGGAAAGGAACAGCAGGGTTCCCAAGGTGATGAAATCTCAGGTTTCTGATCTATTATCAGATTGTGCTGCTCTTCTTGTCTCGCATTTGTCAGGTAACCCGAACCATACAACAAGGCTGAGAAGAAAAAAGGGAATTACGAACCGTACAAGAAATCATTCACATGATAGGCTGAAGACCTTTAAAAGAAATGGTAATTACTAAACATTATATTATAAATGTAACTGTGGTAAAGTCCGGTCAAACAAAAACCCAACAAGAGTAGAACTCTTGTTCACATACCCCTTTCTGAACAGTCATACCACCAGTCATATTACCTCCACCACTCATTCAGTCTTCCACTCTTATTTAATGAACTTTTTCCCTCATGCTCACCCCTAATTTTCTTAATGGTGAGTGTCTCATTAAATTACTGTAATGACCTTAAAATTTACTCGGACATCTCTATAACCTTCAATTGATTGATCGTATATGATGTCCATGACAGCAATCATTTCATTATTATCTCCTGCTACCATATCTGTCCTTATCGACAGTTTGATCACTCAAACTAGGCACATCTTTTTTTCACTGACCCCTGCCACTGATGCTTCCTGTGTCTTCTATATTTTCTGCTCCTCTTGTCCTCTCTAATATTAAAATAAATATTATGCAGTGGAACCTCGGTTGTCGATTGCATTACTTATTTTTATTTTTTTATTTATTAACACATCGGCCGATTCCCACCAAGGCAGGGTGGCCCGAAAAAGAAAAACTTTCATCATCATTCACTCCATCACTGTCTTGCCAGAAGGGTGCTTTACACTACAGTTATAAAACTGCAACATTTACACCCCTCCTTCAGAGTGCCGGCACTGTACTTCCCATCTCCAGAACTCAAGTCCGGCCTGCCGGTTTCCCTGAATCCCTTCATAAATGTTACTTTGCTCACACTCCAACAGCACGTCAAGTATTAAAAACCATATGCCTCCATTCACTCCTATCAAATACGCTCACACATGCTTGCTGGAAATCCAAGCCCTCGCACACAAAACTTCCTTTACCCCTCCCTCCAACCTTTCCTAGGCCGACCCCTACCCCGCCTTCCCTCCACTACAGATTTATACACTCTCGAAGTCACTCTGTCTCGTTCCATTCTCTCTACATGTCCAAACCACCTCAACAACCCCTCCTCAGCTCTCTGGACAATCGTTTTGGTAATCCCGCACCTCCTCCTAATTTCCAAACTCCGAATTCTCTGCATTATATTCACACCACACATTGACCTCAGACATGACATCTCCACTGCCTCCATTACTTGTTGAACAAATTAGTTTTTAATGAGGAATTCAAGAAAAAAAAATCTTGGTTTTCGTACGTTCTCTTGGTTGTCGACCGACAAGACGAATGGCTTGGGTCACATGCTCACAGAATGCGTGGGTTTGATAATTTTAAGAAAAGAAGAGGCATCCATAGTGTGGCTAGGCTTGGGGAGGCTGCCAGTGCTGACAAAGTGGCTGTTGAAAAGTATGTTACTGAATTCCAAGAGTACGTAGAGGCTGAGGGGTTTGTCCCCCAACAAGTGTTTAGTTGTGATGAGACAGGCCTCTTTTGGAACAAAATGCCTAAGAGGATCTACATAACTGACACAAGCCAATGAAAGACAGGCTCACTCTGTTACTGTGGAGTAATGCAAGTGGGGTCTTGAAATTGAAGCCCTTGTTTATCATTCCGAAAATCCACAAGAACAATGTTATGAAAAACAAATTTGCTGTAATGTGGAGGGCCAGCACAAAAGCTTGGGTAACAAGACAATTTTTTATTGAGCAGGGTCTTGAGGTCTTTGCTCCCACTGTCAAAAAGTACCTCATTAAAAAAGCAATTGCCACTCAGGGCCCTTTTTACTTATAGATAATGCTCCTGCTCACCCTCCAAGCTTGGAAAACAAGTTGCTGGAGGAGTTCAGTTTTATAACCAAAGTTCTTGTCTCCTAATACCACTCCTCTCAACCAGCCTATGGACCAGCAGGTCATTTCTAACTTCAAGAAACTACACCAAAGCACTTTTTGGAAGGTGTTTTGAAATCACTTCAGAAAAATTTTTACCCACAGGGAGTTCTGGAAGGACCATTTCAATGTCCTCACCTACATGAAGCTTATGGACAAAGCCTGGGGAAATGTGTCTTCTATGACCATGCAGTCAACATAGAAGAAAGTGTGGCCTGACTGTGACAGCCAGGGATTTTGAAGGCTTTGAAGATGAGCCTGAGCTGGTAGAGGATATTGTGTCCCTGGGGAAGACCTTGGGCCTAGGGGTGACTGAAGATGATGTGGAGGAGTTGGTGGAGGAGCATAGAACTGAACTCACCACAGAAGAATTTGTAGAACTTCAAAAGGGGAGCAGCAACAGATTGCAGCGAATGAGTGTCATCAAAGGAAGAGGAGGGAAGGGATGATGTGCCCATTGAACTTGTCAAGGAAATGTGTGCTAAATGGCGTGAAGTGCAGGGGTTTGCTGAAAAATACCGTCCTGACAAAGCAGTGGCCAACTGTCTCTCTAACATGTAGTGTCAGTGTAATGTCTCAGTTTAGATAAGTGTTAAAATGGAGCCTGAAACAATTCTCCTTGGACAGGTTTTTAGTGAGACAAAGAACCAGTGAGCCAGATCAAGGTGCCAGTGATGAAAAGAGACAGAAACAACACCAGAAGGACAGTTGCCTGACATATTAATAGAAGGTGACTCTCCTTCCAAGCAGTAACATACCCCCCCTCCTCTCCTCCACCTCCTGCTTCCAGTATGCCAGTAGGCAGTTAAATTTTCATTTACTGTACAATATTTCAGTTTAAAGTTTCTTTTAATATTCTTTTTTACAGTTTTATGTAGTAGTTAGTACATTTTTAATAAATTGTCATTTGGGATCTGGAACATATTAATTCTAGTTACATTATTCTTTATGGGAAAAATTGCTTTGGTTGTTGCCCATTTTGGTTGTCAAATCGACATCTGAAACTAATTAAGTTTGACAACCAAGGTTCCACTATATTTTAATTTATTTTTTATTTTATTAACACACCGGCCGATTCCCACCAAGGCAGGGTGGCCCGAAAAAGAAAAACTTTCATCATCATTCACTCCATCACTGTCTTGCCAGAGGGGTGCTTTACACTACAGTTATAAAACTGCAACATTAACACCCCTCCTTCAGAGTGCCGGCACTGTACTTCCCATCTCCAGAACTCAAGTCTGGCCTGCCAGTTTCCCTGAATCCCTTCATAAATGTTACTTTGCTCACACTCCAACAGCACGTCAAGTATTAAAAACCATGTGCCTCCATTCACTCCTATCAAATATGCTCACACATGCTTGCTGGAAGTCCAAGCCCCTCGCACACAAAACTTCCTTTACCCCCTCCCTCCAACCTTTCCTAGGCCAACCCCTACCCCGCCTTCCCTCCATTACAGATTTATACACTCTCGAAGTCACTCTGTCTTGTTCCATTCTCTCTACATGTCCAAACCACCTCAACAACCCCTCCTCAGCTCTCTGGACAATCGTTTTGGTAATCCCGCACCTCCTCCTAATTTCCAAACTCCGAATTCTCTGCATTATATTCACACCACACATTGACCTCAGACACGACATCTCCACTGCCTGCTTTTAACATTTCTATCTTTATCCCATCAATCCCAGCTGCCTTACCCCCTTTCATTCTACCCACTGCCTCACGAACTTCCCCTACACCCACAACTGGCTCTTCCACACTCCTACAAGATGTTATTCCTCCTTGCCCTACACACGAAATCACAGCTTCCCTGTCTTCATCAACATTTAACAACTCCTCAAAATATTCTCTCCATCTTCCCGATACCTCTAACTCTCCATTTAATAACTCTCCTCTCCTATTTTTAACTGTCAAATCCATTTGTTCTCTAGGCTTCCTCAACTTATTAATCTCATTCCAAAACTTTTTCTTATTTTCAACAAAATTTGCTGATAACATCTCACCCACTCTCTCATTTGCTCTCTTTTTACATTGCTTCACCACTCTTTTAACCTCTCTTTTTCTCTCCATATATCCTTTCCCTCCTTGCATCACTTCTACTTTGTAAAAACCTCTCATATGCTAACTTTTTCTCCCTTACTACTCTCTTTACATCATCATTCCACCAATCGCTCCTCTTCCCTCCCGCACCCACTCGCCTGTAACCACAAACTTCTGCTGAACACTCTAACACTACATTTTTAAATCTACCCCATACATCTTCGACCCCATTGCCTACACTCTCACTAGCCCATCTATCCTCCAATAGTTGTTTATATCTTACCCTAACTGCCTCCTCTTTTAGTTTATAAACCTTCACCTCTCTCTTACTTACTGATTCTATTTTCCTTGTATCCCATCTACCTTTTACTCCCACTGTAGCTATAACTAAAAAGTGATCTGATATATCTGTGGCCCCTCTATAAACATGTACATCCTGAAGTCTACTCAACAGTCTTTTATCTACCAATACATAGTCCAACAAACTACTGTCATTACGCCTTACATCATATCTTGTATACTTATTTATCCTCTTTTTCTTAAAATATATTTTAATATTTTAATATTATTTTTTTTTTTTTTATTAACACATCGGCCGATTCCCACCAAGGCAGGGTGGCCTGAAAATGAAAAACTTTCATCATCATTCACTCCATCACTGTCTTGCCAGAGGGGTGCTTTACACTACAGTTATAAAACTGCAACATTAACACCCCTCCTTCAGAGTGCAGACACTGTACTTCCCATCTCCAGGACTCAAGTCTGGCCTGCCGGTTTCCCTGAATCCCTTCATAAATGTTACTTTGCTCACACTCCAACAGTACGTCAAATATTAAAAACCATTTGTCTCCATTCAATCCTATCAAATACGCTCACACATGCTTGCAGGAAGTCCAAGCCCCTCGCACACAAAACCTCCTTTACCCTCTCCCTCCAGCCTTTCCTAGGCCGACCCCTACCCCGCCTTCCCTCCACTACAGATTTATACACTCTCGAAGTCATTCTGTCTCGTTCCATTCTCTCTACATGTCCGAACCCCCTCAACAACCCCTCCTCAGCTCTCTGGATAATAGTTTTGGTAATCCCGCACCTCCTCCTAATTTCCAAACTCCGAATTCTCTGCATTATATTCACACCACACATTGACCTCAGACATGACATCTCCACTGCCTCCAGCCTTCTCCTCGCAACATTCATCACCCATGCTTCACACCCATATAAGAGTGTTGGTATAACTATACTCTCATACATAACCCTCTTTACTTCCATGGACAAAGTTCTTTGTCTCCACAGACTCTGAAGTGCTCCACTCACCTTTTTCCCCTCATCAATTCTATGATTCACCTCATCCTTCATAGACCCATCTGCTGACATGTCCACTCCCAAATATCTGAATACATTCACCTCCTCCATACTCTCTCCCTCCAATCTGATATCCAATCTTTCGTCACCTAATCTTTTTGTTATCCTCATCACCTTACTCTTTCCTATATTCACTTTCAATTTTCTTCTTTTACACACCCTACCAAATTCATCCACCAACCTCTGCAACTTCTCTTCAGAATCTCCCAAAAGCACAGTGTCATCAGCAAAAAGCAACTGTGATAACTCCCACTTTGTATTTGACTCTTTATCTTTTAACCCCACACCTCTTGCCAAGACCCTCGCATTCACTTCTCTTACAACCCCATCTATAAATATATTGAACAACCACGGTGACATCACACATCCTTGTCTAAGGCCCACTTTTACTGGGAAATAGTCCCCCTCCCTCCTACACACTCTAACCTGAGCCTCACTATCCTCATAAAAACTCTTTACTGCTTTCAGTAACCTCCCTCCTATTCCATACACCTGCAACATCTGCCACATTGCCCCCCTATCTACCCTATCATACGCCTTTTCCAAATCCATAAATGCCACAAAAACATCTTTACCCTTATCCAAATACTGTTCACCTATATGTTTCACTGTAAACACTTGGTCTACACACCCCTTACCTTTCCTAAAGCCCCTTGTTCATCTGCTATCCTGCTTTCTGTCTTACTCTTAATTCTTTCAATAATAACTCTACCATACACTTTACCAGGTACACTCAACAGACTTATTCCCCTATAATTTTTGCACTCTCTTTTGTCCCCTTTGCCTTTATACAAAGGAACAATACACACACTCTGCCAATCCTTAGGTACCTTACCCTCTTCCATACATTTATTAAATAATAGCACCAACCACTCCAAAACTATATCCCCACCTGCTTTTATCCCATCAATCCCAGCTGCCTTACCCCCTTTCATTCTACCCACTGCCTCACGAACTTCCCCTACACCCACAACTGGCTCTTCCACACTCCTACAAGATGTTATTCCTCCTTGCCCTATACACGAAATCACAGCTTCCCTGTCTTCATCAACATTTAACAACTCCTCAAAATATTCCCTCCATCTTCCCGATACCTCTAACTCTCCATTTAATAACTCTCCTCTCCTATTTTTAACTGTCAAATCCATTTGTTCCCTAGGCTTCCTCAACTTATTAATCTCACTCCAAAACTTTTTCTTATTTTCAACAAAATTTGTTGATAACATCTCACCCACTCTCTCATTTGCTCTCTTTTTACATTGCTTCACCACTCTCTTAACCTCTCTTTTTCTCTCCATATACTCTTCCCTCCTTGCATCACTTCTACTTTGTAAAAACCTCTCATATGCTAACTTTTTCTCCCTTACTACTCTCTTTACATCATCATTCGACCAATCGCTCTTCTTCCCTCCCACACCCACTCGCCTGTAACCACAAACTTCTGCTGAACACTCTAACACTACATTTTAAATCTACACCATACATCTTTGACCCCATTGCCTACACTCTCACTAGCCCATCTATCCTCCAATAGTTGTTTATATCTTACCCTAACTGCCT
Source organism: Cherax destructor (assembly GCA_009830355.1). Taxonomy (NCBI): domain Eukaryota; kingdom Metazoa; phylum Arthropoda; class Malacostraca; order Decapoda; family Parastacidae; genus Cherax; species Cherax destructor. The sequence goes on from WNWK01012988.1 coordinate 48,863, forward strand.
CCTCTTTTAGTTTATAAACCTTCACCTCTCTCTTACTTACTGCTTCTATTTCCTTGTATCCCATCTACCTTTTACTCCCACTGTAGCTATAACTAAAAAGTGATCTGATATATCTGTGGCCCCTCTATAAACATGTACATTCTGAAGTCTACTCAACAGTCTTTTATCTACCAATACGTTTTCCAACAAACTACTGTCATTACGCCCTACATCATATCTTGTATACTTATTTATCCTCTTCTTCTTAAAATATGTATTACCTATAACTAAACCCCTTTCTATACAAAGTTCAATCAAAGGGCTCCCATTATCATTTACACCTGGCACCCCAAACTTACCTACCACACCCTCTCTACATGTTTCTCCTACTTTAGCATTTAGGTCCCCTACCACAATTACTCTCTCACTTGGTTCAAAAGTTCCTATACATTCGCTTAACATCTCCCAAAAAATATTTTAAATTTTAAAATATTTAAATAGTTTTTATAGCAGAGATGATAGTGATTATAATACAGTAAAATTAGGTGAAATTAAGTTAATTACACAATTTTTGTGGCATTCATGGAAAGACTTAGGCAGCTCGATTTTTGTTCAACTTTTAGTTCAGTTTAGTAGACCACTATAATGTTCAGGCAATGTTCTTTGACATTTTTCAAAATTTAGTTATTTTACAGATTATTTTTATTATTATTACAATCAGAGGTAGGGCACTAAACCTGAAGGGATCATATAGCATCTAGAGGCAGTCAGACTGGATTCAAAGGAGAAGTCTTCAGGTACAATTTATTTAATAACGAGCCCCTCACAAGTGTCAGTGAACTTCACTCGAGGGGTTTAGTTTCTTCAAGTAGGCTCTTGCTTATTTTTTATAGCTTGAAATGTTCAAGAGGTACAGTATTACGTGAAAACTTTTATATTCTATTACAGCTCTCTAAGAATTTGAAATCTGTTGTTATTGAAGATCTTGTAGGTGTAAAATGTACAAAACTTTCAAAAACACATGTACAGTGGTCCCTTGGTTTTCGTGCATCTCCAAACTCGCACATTTATGTAAGTGTATTTTCGTAAGTGCTGTTGCAAGTGTATTTTTGGGGGTCTTAAATAGACTAACCTACGTGACATTATTTCTTAAGGAAGTAAATTTGTTCGGTAATGGCACTTGAGCAGCATTCTGGAACGAATTTTCGGCGAAAACTGAGGGACCACTGTACAGTGGACCCCAAAAAATCGACCGTAATCCATTCCAGGAGCTAGGCCTAAAATCGAACTGGTCGATTTCTGAACCATTATTTCACATAAGAAATAATGTAAATACAATTAATCCGTTCGAGATACCCAAAAATATTCTCAAAAAATACATTTTTTAAAGATTAACTATACATAGTTTTACATACACAAAACACACAATAACAACATTAGTAAATAAATATTTAAAATAACATTTACTTACCTTTATTGAAGAGACTTGCTGGCATCTGT
>WNWK01012989.1:0-57240 GCA_009830355.1 Cherax destructor
GGAGCCTGTCTCCACCTATCCGAGTAGCCAATCGCCACCTATCAGAGGAGCCAATCACCACCTATCAGAATAGCCTGTCTCCACCTGTCAGAGGAGCCTATCTCCACCTATCAGAGGAGCCTATCTCCACCTATCAGAGGAGCCTGTCTCCAGCTATCAGAGGAACTTGTCTAAACCTATCAGAGGAGCCTGTCTCCACCTATCAGTGGAGCTTGTCTCCACCTATCAGAGAAGATTATTTACACTCTCAGAGGAGCCTATCTCCACCTATCAGAGGAGCCTGTCTCCACCTATCAGTGGAGCCTATCTCCACCTATTAGAAGAGCCGCCCTCCACCTATCAGAGGAGTCTGTCTCCAGCTATCAGAGGAGCCTGTCTCCACCTATGAGAGGAACCTGTCTCTACCTATGAGAGGAGCCTGTCTCTACCTATGAGAGGAGCCTATCTCCACCTATCAGAGAAGCCTGTCTCTACCTATGAGAGAATCCTGTCTCAACCTATGAGAGGAGCCTGTCTCTACCTATGAGAGGAGCCTGTCTCCACCTATGAGAGGAGCCTCTCTCTACCTATGAGAGGAGCCTGTCTCTACCTATGAGAGGAGACCGGCTCTACTTATGAGAGGAGCCTGTCTCTACCTGTGAGAGGAGCCTGTCTCTACAAATGAGAGGAGCCTGTCTCTACCTATGATAGGAGCCTGTCTCTACCTATGAGAGGAGCCTGTCTCTACCTATGAGAGGAGCCTGTCTCTACCCATGAGAGGAGCCTGTCTCTACCTATGAGAGAAGCCTGTCTCAACCTATGAGAGGAGCCTGTCTCTACCTATGATAGGAGCCTGTCTCCACCTATGAGAGGAGCCTGTCTCTACCTATGAGAGGAGCCTGTCTCTACCTATGAGAGGAGACTGTCTCTACCTATGAGAGGAGACTGTCTCTACCTATGAGAGGAGCTTGTCTCTACCTATGAGAGGAGCCTGTCTCTACCTATGAGAAGAGCCTGTCTCTACCTATGAGAGGAGCCTGTCTCTACCTATGAGAGGAGCCTGTCTCTACCTATGAGAGGAGCCTGTCTCTACCTATGAGAGGAGCCTGTTTCTACCTATGAGAGGAGCCTGTCTCTACCTATGAGAGGAGCCTGTCTCTACCTATGAAAGGAGACTGTCTCTACCTATGAGAGGAGCCTGTCTCTACCTACGAGAGGAGCCTGTCTCTACCTATGAGAGGAGTCTGACTCTACCTATGAGAGGAGCCTGTCTCTACCTATGAGAGGAGCCTGTCTCTACCTATGAGAGGAGACTGTCTCTTCCTATGAGAGGAGCCTGTCTCTACCTATGAAAGGAGCCTGTCTCTGCCTATGAGAGGAGCCTGTCTCTACCTATGAGAGGAGCCTGTCTCTACCTATGAGAGGAGCCTGTCTCTACCTATGAGAGGAGCCTGTCTCTGCCTATGAGAGGAGCCTGTCTCTACCTATGAGAGGAGCCTGTCTCTACCTATGAGAGGAGCCTGTCTCTACCTATGAGAGGAGCCTGTCTCTACCTATGAGAGGAGCCTCTCTCTACCTATGAGAGGAGCCTCTCTCTACCTATGAGAGGAAAAATAAACACATAAGCAGTATCTACCTGGAAAAGATCTACCTGGAAAATGAGCAACATGGAGATATATATAGGGTACAGTCAGGTGGAGAATGCTGGGTCAGGTGGAGAAAGCTGCATGTGAGTCTTAAAAGTAGTGTGATAGTTAAAAACATAGTGTGACTTAAAGGACCTGCAGTGTACCAGTGTATCCATTGTGTCGGTATTTTATACCATTTATTTCCACCTATGAGAGGAGCCTGTCTTTATCTATACCACGGAAACAAATTTTAGGAATGACTTACACTGCGTACTGGGCACCCACACATCCAAACATGCCTGAGATATACCACACAAGCTATGAAAGTTTCAAGCTGATCGAATAAGTGCTTCTCGAGTAATAAACGAAAATGTGAGAAAGCAAACGAAAATAATGCGGAGAATGTTCAAGAAAAAATAGAAAAGTTTCACCTCGTTAAATTTAAAAACACCATAAATTCGCTTATTTTTTTTTTTCATCTTTTCTCGTTTACATTCTATTTAAAAATTCTTTACAATCCAATACGAAAAAAATGTTTTATTTTTATTTTTTTAATAAAATAAAGCTGATAAAATTGGCAAATCGGTACACATACAGCCTAAAATTAGTGCATGAATTCTGCCCATTAGTGTTCTGAAAGCCGATAAGAAGAAGCATTCTCTTGTTATTACATGGGAAGCAATTTGCTTAATAAAATAGGTAAATTGAAATTAACACAGCTCAAGCTAGTGTTTTAATAAAGCTTAAAATGGTAAAAGTTTGAAGCCTCTCAGAAAAGGCATTCTCTAGTAAATGATCTTATTCCAACGATTCCAAGTTTTTTTTTTAACTATTTCAGTAAAATTTCAAATTTCCACTTACTCGGACTAAAATAATGTTATCAATCTTTAATAATATTTTGAAGCCAATCAGAAGAAGCATTGAATAAAAATAAGAATAGAAATACGAATATAACTATTTATTCAATAAAGTTTGCGGAATGGGACTAATACCACCCAACAGCAGCGTGAGCCTTGTATACTGGCAACCACAACAGTGGTGGGAATTTGAAGCAGATCAGATGAATCATTCTCCAATTATAGTGAGGATATCAATAATCATAAGGTTGGTTTAATATTTTACTACATCAACAAATTTGCCAGGACACAAACGAAATTAATAGGTACTATCTTGGTCCTAAGATACGTCAATCAATAATTATAGATGTCTTATTTAACGGGAATTAAATTTCACACTATTTTAGACACAAAAATATAAAATCTGCAACTACACATTTGAAGTTCATTCTCCACCTTCGACGATTTTTTTTTTCATCTTTCTCGGATGTTTAAACCTCAACCATTGAGGGTTTTGGCTGTTATCTGAGCCATTCCAAGATGCTGTGAATGGGTCACCAACTTTGGTCATAACACACGTGAACATGTCATTGTTCCAAGAATTTGGTCCTCGTCTCCATACAAAGGTGTTGAAAATATACATACATATATATATATATATATATATATATATATATATATATATATATATATATATATATATATATATATATATATATATATATATATATATATATATATATATATATATATATATATATATATATATATATATATATATATAAATCACGGAACCTATTAAAGGTTTTCCTTCGGAGCTTTCTAACTAGGAGTATTTTGGTGGCTGACCAACCCAAAAAGGTGCCCCATATTGAATAATCTCCTGTACATCAAGACTCGCGAAAACGTTCGCCATAAGTTTTATCTGAGTTGTTGCATATTTGGAATTTTACTGAAAATGTTAAAAAAAATTAAATTGTTGGAATCAGATAAATTACTGAAAAACGATTATTTTCATCGACTTCAAATTTTTCACCGTTGGTGGGTTTTTTATCTAAAAAAAAACACTCGTTGTTCACCTTGAGATGTGTAAATTTCAATTTACCAATTTCATTAAATAAATAGTTTCCCATGGAATCACTAGAAAATGCATTTTCAGATCGACTTTAAACCCTAAATCTGGTGTATCTTAACTGTAAGCATTTTTGTGTTGGTGCTATTTACCAATTTTATCGCAAGCTTTATCAATTGGATTTTCTTAGAAAAAATAATATTTTTTCTTAGAGGACTGTAGGGAATTTTAAACAGAATATAGATGATGAAACAAAATTTCTAAACAAATATAAAAAAAAAAACGTTTTAATGGCATTTTGATGTTTAAACTTTTGATGTTAAAAACTTTTGATGTTTAAAACTTCCTATTCAGCAATTTTTTTTATTCCTTCTTCAAAATTTTCGTTTATTATTCGAGAACTCTTTAGTAGACCAACTTCATATTCTCATCACTTGTGTATTGTATCAAGGGTTAATTAAGTTCCCTACCAACAGTGTTACACTGACGAGTATTGTTAATGGAGTGTGTAGGTGCAGTTCTGCCACTTTTACATCGAAAATATATAGTATTATTTTACATTATTCATTATTTTGCTTGATGCTGATGAGGGGTTCTTGACCCAAGGAGATGGACTTATCTCTCCATTCTTGGATCGAATCTGAATGTGTTACTTTACAGGTCTTATATGACCCTACTGGATTAGTGATTTCTTCTGATTAAATTAATAAAATTTTGAATAGCATCAATCTTTTAAGACTGAATCACTTGATTCATTTTACGAAATGGATGAAACATTTGTTGGGTTAAAGTTGTGTAAGTGCACATTTGTAGGATTGTGTGCCATAGCAGGAGGATGCAGCAGCTGGTCAACTTTAAGCTTTTCGAGCTAATGTATTTTCGTCTAAGGAAACTTCTCTTTGATTTAACATTGATTAAGTTTTAATGTACCAATTTTAATAATCAGTGTTTTCTTTAAGTTATACTAGGTTAAATCTACTTACTTTGCATCTATTTATGTGCAAATAATATCTGTTTATCCTTAAGAACACTGTAAAATCTTATTTAGAAAAACGTTTCGAATGATTTTGGTCTATGCTGGCATTAAATTAACTTTTTTTTTATGGAAGAAATACTTGCTGTCATGCAATCATTTCTGAATACCTCATCTAATTAGTTAACCCTTCATCACTTACGACTTGATAATGCAAATTCTTAGTAACTACAAACTTAATGTACTAGTGTATATAAGGGTATTGGTCCTCCGAGATAACAAGACAGTGACTCTTTAATTTGGCTTCAATTAGCATTGAATTAGTCGTAGGATATATAAGTTCTAATTTGCCATTTGTATTGAATAAATTGTGATATAAGTGTCCATGTGATAATTTGTGAATATCATATCTGATTGATTCAAGTTTTCGGTAATATTATGTAACTGTATTTTAAACTTATACTGTACTCTGCATTGATTTTTTTTTTGTTGTTGTTGACTTAAGGTCTGGGGTCATGCAATATGTCGTGCATGTTATGTTTCTCAGATAGTGTAACAACCGAAATACATCTATTTAATTAAGTAGGTAAGAAAGTAAGTAAATAAATTAGCAATCAAGTAAGTGGTCTTGAGGGGCACAGGTGCTAAAGGTACATAAAAAGTACATAATGTAGCTTTAATCAAAATTATCGCAATAAAGTCAAACACTATGACTTATTTCTGATCAGAAGATATATTCTCCAGTTATTTCATAGAAGCTAATTTGATTAAAACAATTGGCACATGAAAACACAGTCTAATATCAACGCGAAGCTTCCTTTGAGTAAGACATATCAGCACTAAAAGTTTAAAGCTGATCAGAAGGTGCATTCCGCAGTTATTGCTCAGAATCAATAAACATTTACATCTACAATGCTTATACCCTAAAAAATGGTTTCATCCTTTGCATGCGATGCGTTGAATTCATACGATGGTGTTTAGAATATATTTATTTTTATCAGGAAAATCCCTAGCTCATAGAAGCCATATTGTGCATGTGGATGGGAAGGATTCAGATTCTATCAAAGAAAGGGGAGGATAGGTTCAATTTCTTGGATCAAGAGCCCTCACCAACATCAAAACCCTTCCCTTGAGAAAGCATAATCCATTTATTTAATCAGTGGCAAAATGGCACCTACACATTCCACTAAAAATATCAACTATCTTAGTAGGCTGCAATATTGTTGACATTGTGAAGCTGATCAGAAGAGACTTTCTAAAATTATCACCTAGAAACCATTTTCGGAAATTGTGTTTATGAAACTGAAACTAGGAAATGGGCATAGACACTTACCAGTTGTTGCTCGAACAAATGACTATAAAATTTGAAGCCTATGAGACAAGGTGTTGTGATGTTATAAAGGAAACCTTAGGAAGAAGTTGGTAGAAAATAAGAACACTGTACCTGACAATGTGTCTGCTGAGCGCTAAGTCCTACAGTGTTTAAAAGTTCACTAAATTAGTGATAATTAAAAACTTATAACAATACGAGTTTTTACTATTTCTCAGTTTTCTTTCAAAAGTTCTATTCTATAATTCTCTACGATCCCAAGAAAAAATATTTTACTTTATTTTGATACAATAATCTATAAAATTGACAAATTGGCAGATACAAAACTCAAATTTAATACAAAATCACTTTCAATTAACATATGTCGGCACTTAGCGTTTGAAGCCGACCAGATGGAACGTTATCTTGTTATTACACGGAAATTAGCAATTAACATATCTCAAGGAAAGAAAGCCAAACTTTCTTTTAATAAAGCTAACCAACACTGAAAGCTTGAAGTCTATCAAAAACATTTTACACATAAGATTAGTTTTGGAAGTGTTTGAAGCTATTCCAGGAAGCTGGAAATGGGTTCTAGAACTATGGCCATAGAGCACCGACACATGTAAATTTTTCCAGAACTTTTGCCTAGTTACTGTACAAAAGTGTTGAAGATTTGAAGCTGATAGGATGAAGCTTTCTCGTGTTATAAACGAAATAAAAGTGAAAAGTTGCTGGAGGAAAAAAAATCAGGCCACCACTTAATTATTGTCTCTCCCAAAGTGCAAAATAAGGTCCTGCCTCCCAGGGTACATAATAAGGTCCTGCCTAACAGCGTAAATAATAAGGTTCTGCCTCCCATGGTACATAATAAGGTCCTGCTTCCCAGGGCATATTATAAGGTCCTGCCTCCCAGGGTACATAATAAGGTCCTGCCTAACAGGGTACATAATAAGGTTCTGCCTCCCAGGGTACATTATTAGGTAGTCTTTTTCTTTAAAAACAATCACACACACTAAGCTTCCCACATCGTCTCCAGCACAACTCTCGACCACACTTTTACCTCCTTCCTCCAGCACAACTTTCGTCCACATTACTTTCCTGTTTCTCCCTTTACTACACTTCTCGGCCACACTACTTCCCTCCCTCCCTCCCTGCAGCAGAACCCTTACCTATAAATACCCTTACCTATAAATACCCTTACCTATAAATACCCTTACCTATAAATATCCTTACCTATAAATACCCTTACCTATAAATACCCTTACCTATAAATACCCTTACCTATAAATACCCTTACCTATAAATACTACTTCTCCTCCCTCCCTCCCTCCAACACAATTCTGCCAACCCCTCCCTCTCCAACATAACTCTCCCCCACATTGCCTGCTCCCTCTCTCTAATACAACTCTCGTCAACAATAATGCTCTCCTCGCCAACATTTTTCCTCGCTGTCCCCTCCCTCTCTCCAACATAACTCTCTCCCACACTAAGTACCCCGTCTCCCACAAGTACATTACTGACTCTCCTAATTTCATTGTGTGATTCTCCGCCACACTGAAAGACTTTGAGAGAATAAGAAAATGGGAAGTGTCATTTTAGGTCATATTCGCAGGAAACAAAAATATCGACGTCTACTTGGCCAAATGGGGAATCCCTGTCCTGGGCCCCAATGGTAAATACAGCGAATGCAAAGGAACAGCGGCAAGGTGTGTGGCTGGATGGTGGCTGCTGTTTCACTGTGGAACGCTTCTTGTGCTCCCCCGACTGTCGCCTTCCTCTGTCACCACTACTCAACGCTCTGTTCTGTTCCTTTACGTTCTTGTGTTTCAAATTGTGTCTGATAAAGTGAAGCTGTAAGGAGTTTATTATTTTACAGCTGCTGTCATAGTTTCAGGCGATTGCTTTATGGTAAGACGTTAATGTGCTTCCGCTCCTCAGGCTGACCGAAACCGTGGGAAAAATCCAGTCGGACTGACGACAGTGGAGAGTGTGCGACCGTGTTTTGTTTTTCCGGAGGGCCTAAGTAAGATCCCGTGTCCGCGCCCCTCGTTTTGTGCAGTCCCCGCCGTCATAGCCACTCCGTTTTCTGTGACGCTCATCTTCGTTTCAATCTAAACTTCTTACTCACTAAACCAACTCACGATAGAAGGCTTTCTTCAGATTATAACCCCAGAGCATTATTAACCCAGGATAACCCAAGAAAACCTCGCCCAGGATGCTACCCACAAAAGTTGATCCTGGAACGGGGGACGTAGAGTATATTACGTACCTTGCATCTGTTGTTCCAGCTCATCTAACTGTCAATAGACACGAGAGAGTTAGTCATCTGTCATGGGGATGGCGCAGGAGTGGCAGAACAGTATGGGTAGGGCTGGGCTTTGAAATTAGCTGAGGTAACAACGTTTTAGTCTGTAATCGCAAATGCTTAGGAAATTTTTTTTGTTTTCCTTATTAGTTTTCACACTAACTTTGTAAGGTTTTTTTTTTCTGAAACAATTCGTGTACGTGGCTGGGGACTTTTAGAACATCCCTATGTGTGCTTTGTAAGCAGGAAAAAACGAAGAATTTTTCGAATTATTAACTTGGGGTTAGTAACCCAGGATAACCCCAAAAATCCTATATGACATATTTCCAGTGGGATCCTATGATCATCTTCCCTCACGATGTGATCCACAACAGTCGGCAAACATCCAATTACCATCAGAGGCAAAAGATGCCCAACGTTTCAACTTACATAAACTGACTTTGAGTACACTACATTTTTTTCTTTACAATGGATTGAGAATACATGTTATGGTCATATAAACCGTCTGTTATGTAGATTTAACCTAGTTTACCGCAATAAAGTCAATGTATTTAGTCGAAATTTTTCGATCGCATCCATGATGAGATCTATATTTTACTTTTTACAAGTGTGGACTGCAAAACCAGGTAAAGGCATCGGTCATATGACTAAAAATATCACAGAGCGAAGACATGACTCGAGTACAGAGAACATTTTATATTTCTCCCGTTAAAAAGTCTACACAGTGGGTAACCTAAAATATAAAATACATTCACTTTATTAATGAAAAATGTTCTGAACTTATTGTAATCTGACTTCAGGAAATATTCTCATAGGTTCATCTACAGAACGTTATTGCTAGGCTACTGTGAAGCTGTATTACTGGGAAGCTGTATTACTGGGAAGCTGTATTAGTATGAAGCTGTATTACTATGAAGCTGTATTACTGTGAAGCTGTATTACTGGGAAGCTGTATTAGTATGAAGCTGTATTACTATGAAGCTGTATTACTGTGAAGCTGTATTACTGTGAAGCTGTATTACTGGGAAGCTGTATTAGTATGAAGCTGTATTACTATGAAGCTGTATTACTGTGAAGCTGTATTACTGTGAAGCTGTATTACTATGAAGCTGTGAATTAGATACATATGCAACACTTGGGTATCTTTATTGAGGAAACGTTTCGCCACACAGTGGCTTCATCAGTCCATACAAAGGAGAATCGTGAAGAACAGGAGGAGTATGAGGTGGTCAGTCCCCTCAATCTTGAGTCGATGTTGTCAGTCCATCAATCTTGAATAGAATACAACATATGAGCGTAGAGGAAGCTTATATACTGTAGACAGGAGAGGTGCAGCAGTTGTAGGAGGTGTCACATTTGTCCAATGTGGAAGTAGGTCGTGCCCAAGGAATAGGCAAGCGAAGAAATCCCTGTATTAAGATACCAAGATGTTGCAGTGTCAGACAGGATGTAAATGAATGGTTCAGAGAACCGACGAGTTGGTAAATTAGACACATATGCAACACTTGGGTATCTTTATTGAGGAAACGTTTCGCCACACAGTGGCTTCATCAGTCCATACAAAGGAGAATCGTGAAGAACAGGAGGAGTATGAGGTGGTCAGTCCCTCAATCTTGAGTCGATGTTGTCAGTCCATCAATCTTGAATAGAATACAACATATGAGCGTAGAGGAAGCTTATATACTCCTCCTGTTCTTCACGATTCTCCTTTGTATGGACTGATGAAGACACTGTGTGGCGAAACGTTTCCTCAATAAAGATACCCAAGTGTTGCATATGTGTCTAATTTACCAACTCGTCGGTTCTCTGAACCATTCATTTACACACTATGAAGCTGTATTACTATGAAGCTGTATTACTATGAAGCTGTATTACTGTGAAGCTGTATTACAGTCTTTCTAGAAAACTGTAAAGGTTTAAGAATATTGTATATAATGCCAACAAATTTATGATTAAGACACAATTGCAGCAGTTCGATATCTTTATTGTTGCAAAGTTTCACCTACACAGTAGGCTTCTTCAGTCAGAAACAGAGGTGATCAAATATGGAGAGAGCAGAAACAATGGAGAGGTAAAGATGATGTGATCAGTCAATTAACCTAAGATAAGTAGTTTTTTAAGTGGTCAGTCCCTCAGCCTGGAAAAAAGTTCAGCTCCATAGTCAGGAACAATGCTAAGTTGAACTAGCTAACCAACTCTCAGGTAAGGAGAGAGCGATGAAGTGGGAATAGGCGAAGAATATCACCGGAGAGGAGCGTCTTCACTTGTAGAAACAGAACCAGGGTTTATCCCAGTAGTGGAGCTGTTGATGGTGAATGGCAGCAGCATTCAGGCTGGGGACAGCTGGTAGGCGCAGAAATTCACGAGTTCAGTTCACTGTCTTATTTTAGAATGACCCATTCTTCATATATTTAAACACTTCTTTTGGTAGGTACGTGACATGTGCATAGTTGTCGAAGTCTTTGGTGAACTGTTTCACACAATCTTAGACTTGTCTTGGTGTGAAGTTATAAGAGGCGACAGAGGTGTGTTTGACAATTCCATTGCAGAGTCGAGGGTGTTCTTTGGGGAACATAGTGTTCTTGTTCGCGGATGTAGTGAAGAATTGTAGTTTTTTCAGGTGAGGCTGGGAATATGGTCGTAGACTTCAAATTCTGCTTCAGAAATGTGAAAGTCATGATCTTCAGGTGGAGTTGTAGTGGGTGTGGGTGGCTGGGCAGACGGAGTGGCTTGGGCAACTGGTGGAGCAGGAATGAATTGGGCGGATGTGGTTGAAGGATCTAATGGGATGGTAATTAATGTCTTCTACGTTCGTGATTTACTGGATTTCTGCTGATGGTGTAATGTCAGGAAAACTGAAGCTGGGATGCTTGCTGAGGCGGAAGAGTTCATTTATTGTGGAGTTGAAGATTCCAGGGAGGTGGGCGAAGATCATGCAGCATATGAGCTTGATGAGTGCGCCGTCTGGGAGTGTTGGTAGAAGAGACAGGCTGTTTTGTTACCCAAAGAATCTTGGTGTCAGCCTGAAGTCGAGTGATAGCAGCATAGGGTGGAGTCTTGGATGAACTTCTTTTGGTCCTTGAGCTTTTTCTTATTGACGATTTCCGTCCTATTAGAACATTTGGCTGCAAGAGTAGGGTGGCCACTCTTGCAGTTGAAGCACTGCAGCAGAAAGGTTGAGGAGCAGTCTTTGTGTGTGTAGCTTTCATTACAGCAATTAGTGCAATATTTCTTCTGCTTTACTGGGCAGTCCTTGTTAATGTGTAAAAAAGTAGCAGTGCCAACATAGGATAATTTGATAAGTGTCTCTGGCTCTATATTCCTGGAACTCACGTAGTTATAGAAAATTCGTAGTCCATCATTAAGTGCATGTAAGGCCACTGAGACTTCAGTGAACCTGATTTTGTCCATCGAAGAGGCGGTAGGAATTTTTGTGATCATGTCTTTCGTGGCTAAATCATTTTGATCTTCGGTTCGACTTTTCAGGTCAGCAGTTAAGTGGCTAATTGTCGCGATGAAGCCTCTCGACAAAGGCCGATTTGGCTTGTAGAACTGGAGATGGTACTGCTTCAAACCCACGATCCTTGAAGAAAAAAAAATCGTAGTAGAGGTAGTAGTGATTTTGTCGGCTTCGGCGTTATTGAAGCAATCTGCAATAATAAAGTTTTTTGAACTGATGAGGCTGGAGAGCTTCATCTTTAGGAGCGTTGCTAGGTTTTAATTTGTTGTGTTCGAAATAGTCCTATGAAGTGGGCGAATGCGCACACGATGCACCAATATCTAAATTAAAGAAGCAGTAAGGTCTGGTTGTACCGTCAAATACGTACCTCCTGTGTGCTGGTCATCGGAGGAATGGTCGTCGACTTCAATTTCTTCTTCAGAGGTGTGAGAATCTTGAGCTTCTCGTAGAGCTGCAGTGGGCTTGGAGGTGATGGCAGGTTTATAAAATAACCTACCTCTGGTAGGTTCTTTTATAAACCTACCTCTGGTAGGTTCTTTTATAAACCTACCTCTGGTAGGTTCTTTTATAAACCTACCTCTGGTAGGTTCTTGTACAAACATCTGACATCTCATTCCCAGAAACGCACGCCACCATCTGTCACCGAAGTTGCTGAAGCCCTCGTTAGCCGTTACCCACTAGTAAAAAGAATGAAAGAAGACATCATTGCTAGCCTAGTGAACAAAAAATCTGATGACCACGTCCCCGGACTTTAATGGAAAAACCTCTGCTTCTACACCAAAGCCTCAAATTGCAGCGTCATATATCCCAAAGAACTATACAGAAGATTATGCAATGGTACAATAAAACTCGCCTGCCTCCCTACGTCTTCTTAACTAACCAAGAACTTAATTTCGTTAAAAGATTCATCAACGAGAACGAGATCCCCATCAGTGCCTTCGGAAGATTCAGGCACTGATCCTCAACTATGAGTTTCTAGATCAACACTCCACTCCCTGCTGAAATACCCTCCCAGGCTCCAGCGTCTTCCTGTCATCACCATCACCGGCTACCTACTGCGGTGCTGCCCTCGCCTTTGCTGCCTTCATCTATTGACATCGACGCTCAGCTGCTGCATTAAACCTGGGATTGTTTTTACAACTGAAGGCACTTTTCTCCATTGCTATTGTTTATCTGTCCTCACTTTCCTGCCATCTTCTTAGCTGAGAGTATGTCTGTCTGTTCATCAACTTTACTTTCCCAGATTATGCAGCTCTGTTCTCCTGGCAGAGAAACTGACCACCTTAAAAACTACTTCTCTTAGGTTAACTGACTGATCACATCATCTTTACCTCTCCATTGCTTCTGCTCTCTCCATATTTGGTCACTTCTGTTTCTGACTGAAGAATCCTACTGTGTAGTAGAAACGTTTCAATAATAAAGATACCCATCTGCTGCGCATATGTCAATCATCAACCGTGAAGCTGAGTTATGTAAATTAGACACATAGGCAACACTTGGGTATCTTTATTGAGGAAACGTTTCGCCACACAGTGGCTTCATCAGTACATACAAAGGATAATCATGAAGAACAGGAGGAGTTTGAGGTGGTCAGTTCCTCAACCTTGGGTCGATGTTGTCAGTCCATCAATCTTGAATATAATACAGCATATGTGCGAAGAGGTAGCTTATATACTGTAGACAGGAGAGGTGCAGCAGTCGTAGGAGGTGTCACATTTGCCCAATGTGGAAGTAGGTCGTGCCCAAGAGTTAGGCAAGCGAAGAAATCCCTGTATTAAGATACCAAGATAAGCTACCTCTTCGCACATATGCTGTATTATATTCAAGATTGATGGACTGACAACATCGACTCAAGGTTGAGGAACTGACCACCTCAAACTCCTCCTGTTCTTCACGATTCTCCTTTGTATGGACTGATGAAGCCCCTGTGTGGCGAAACGTTTCCTCAATAAAGATACCCAAGTGTTGCCTATGTGTCTAATTTACCAACTCGTCGGTTCCATGAACCATTCATCTACAAGCTGAGTTATGGTCTAACTAAGAGAGTATAAAGCTATATTACTATTTCATAGTATACAATGAAGCTGTATTACTGTCCTGCTAGAATACTATGAAGCTGTGTAACTATATTGCTAGGATACGAAGAATCTGTATTGCTGTCTTGCTAGGCTACTATGAAGCTTTATTTCTGTCTTTTTATACTACTGTGAAGTTGTGCCTTGATAGGTTAATGTGAAGTGCATTACTGTTTATATAACATACTGTGAAGCTTCTGTGAACCAATTTTACCATTCTTTTAGCCTAGTGTAAAACTATAGTGTAGTCCTTCCAAGTTAGTGTAAATCTGAAACTACTGTCTTGCCAGGCTATTGAAAACAATATTAATCTCCTTCTAAGTATTGTGAAATTATATTACTGTTCGGCCAGGCTAAGGTGAAGCTATATTACTGTCCTACCAGACTACTGTGAAGCTATATTACTATTCTGCCAGGTTACGTTGAGGCCATATTGCTCTTCTGCAATCCTCCTGTGATACTATTTTACTATCCAGCTAGGCTTTTCTGGAGCTACGTATATTACTGTCCTGTCACGCTAGTGTGAAGGTATATACTCTCCTTTCACGCTAATGTGAAGGTATATATTCTCCTGTCGAGCTACTGTGATTCTATATTTCCGTCCTAGGAGTCTACTGTGAAGCTATATTCTAGTAAAGCCAGGCTACTGTGCATCTATATTAATTTCGTGCAACTCAACTGCAAAAGCTTCATTTTACGTATTTATACCTATTGTGAAAAATTTTGAGTTTTCCTAAATTCAGCATGTGTAAATTTGAATAATATAATAATTGTATATTAAAATGTCATGCTGATTTGACCCTTCGAGAAATTTCGAGTGAGGGGAGGATGTGAAACAGCCGCAGAGTGAGGTGGACGGGGGACGCCATAGTGAAACTAAATGTGTGAACAGTGGTCTTTTAATTGTGCAATGTAATCAGGCATCATCGAAGTTCAATTGGTGTATATCGAACTCAATCTGTAATTTAGAAATTGTTGACACGTTCCTGCTGAAGAATTGGGATGAATAGTGTGGAAAACCCTTACATTTCGGCAACAAGAACAGAAAAATAGAGGACACCGATTCTTCCCAGGAGCACACCTTAGCTAAGTGACACTTACCCTCAATGTACAGTATTTTTGCATTGGCCATCGTAAAATCTAGCTGTTGTGGTAGCGTTAGGGTGTGTTTCCAAAAAATAATAATTGTGATCCAGTAATTAAATGGTAAGTGGTAATACGAATTTCTTTTCTAATAACACCATTATAATTTATGTACAATAATTATATTCTGTGTACCCAGCAAGCCTAATCATATACACTCCACATTATTTTATAATTTACCATTATTGGTATTAATGTTTAATATTGTAATTATTAATTTAATATTAGGTCTAGCTTTTTGTGAGAGTGGTGATGAAGTAGGGATCGAGGGAGTTACACTTCGGCGACCTACTGTGACTAAGTCCCACTTACCTGTAATAATTCAGGTAATACCCTGTAAACCTCATGCAGGTAATTGATTACATAATACTAAGTCATAAAACCTGTGCCACTGCATAGAATTCCACAATCTGAATGACAATGACAGACATGAATGCAGGCCGTACAAAGAGCGTTTCCACAATAATGTTTTACTGCCAAGAGTGAACCTGAGTACTTGATAAACACTCAGAAACTGTTCAGAAAGGTGAAACATTAAACATAAACACTTTACTTAAAAATGGTTCATTACACTAGAGGAAATGCATTTAGAATTGAACTATGATTATTATTTAAGAAAATCCAGTGTTCTCCCTCGCATCTCAGATACTTAGTCACTGCTGTGTATTTGCAATGATTGACTAAATATTTTGTGCACTGTGAAGACTGCAGGGGACATATGTGATGTTATATGAATCACAGGATACAAATAATCATAACGCCCTAAATATTCAAGATACAACGTTGTGAAACAGGTGTCAACACCCTGACAAACGAGAGCAAACGTGAAACGGAAATAACAAACATCAAATACCTTAAGGTGGACCCACAGAGATCCTGATGCCAAAAAAATACCAGTTACAATGTTAAGTAGTGTAATTGCCCAGACTATGACAATGCACAGATAGCCAACAACGTAGAATTATTTAGAGCTAAACTCTGGACTGAAAAGTATCATGACTAGAATATCCTGCAACCATCCACAAGATAGACAGGCTCTGGTGGCTGGGGCTCTGGTGGCCTGGTGGCTGGGGCTCTAGTGGCCTGGTGGCTGGGGCTCTGGTGGCCTGGTGGCTGGGGCTCTGGTGGCCTGGTGACTGGGGCTCTGGTGCCTGGTGGCTAGGGCTCTGGTGGCCTGGAGGCTAAAGCTCTCGCTTCACACGGCAAGGGTCTGGATTCGATTCACAGCCAGGGTAAAAACATTGGGCGTGTTTCTTTGCACCTGTTGTCTATGAAATTAAGACACATGTGCAACATCTGGGTATCTTTATAGTAGACGTTTCGCCATCCAGTGGCTTTATCAATACAAAATTCTAGGACATAATTTGAAGAAAGTAGAACTATATACAAAAGATGAGGTAACCAGTTTCTCGGCCTTGGAGTTGGTGTGT
Organism: Cherax destructor; assembly: GCA_009830355.1. Classification (NCBI taxonomy): domain Eukaryota; kingdom Metazoa; phylum Arthropoda; class Malacostraca; order Decapoda; family Parastacidae; genus Cherax; species Cherax destructor. The sequence continues at coordinate 16,214 of WNWK01012989.1, forward strand.
TCAGCACCGTAGGTGTGGAGATTCTGAAGAACAGGTAAGGAGGCTTGGCCTTAAATAGGCGACAGCTGATAGGGACGGGTAGCAGACGAGGGCATAGTCACTGGTAGGCGGGATTCCCCAGTGGAAGTACATGTAGGTCATACCCAAAGAGATGGGTTAGTTGTAGTAGTAGTCGTAGCCGTGAAGAAGGTAATGTACATGTCCTCAGAATCAAGATTCCATGATGCTGCAGTTGATGTTGATTCTGAGGACATGTACATAACCATCTTCACGGCTACGACTACTACAACTAACCCATCTCTTTGGGTATGACCTACTTCCACTGGGGAATCCCGCCTACCAATGACTATGCCCTCGTCTGCTACCCGTCCCTGTCAGCTGTTGCCTATTTAAAGTCAAGCCTCCTTACCTGTTCTTCAGAATCTCCACACCTACGGTGCTGAACACACCAACTCCAAGGCCGAGGAACTGATTACCTCATCTTTTGTATATAGTTCTACTCTCTTCAAATTATGTCCTAGAAATTTGTCGGTATTGTATATCATTCTTGTACCACCTGTTGTCTATGTTCACCCATCAGTAAAATGGGTACCTGGATGTTAGTCGACTGGTGTTGGTCGCATCCTGGGACACTGACCTAATTTGCCCGAAATGCTCTGCATAACAAGGGGCTTTCTATATAGTAATATGTCATTGATGTCAGCTAGGCCTGTATACGTTGTACATGTACTTGTAGTAAATAAAGATATTATTATTATTATTATCATTATTATCATTATTATTATTTTTATTATTATTATTATTATTATTATTATTATTAATATTATTATTATTATTATTATTATTATTACATGAGATCCTTGTGAGATAAAACCCACAAGAACACCAGTACACTCACTGAATAATCTCCAGAGATGTGTAAGGATATGAAAAGACATATGTGAACGCTTAGAAGTGAAGAATCAGCTAGTTAGCAGATACATTCTCACTGAACCAGTGACAAGGTACGGTAGACAGAGAAGAGAGGCAGCCCTTTTCCCTAGACGATTTCTAGAAATTTCTGAGAAACTGGCGTGGGTGACCGATCACAGAAACAGTTCACTCACATATAAAAGTATAATTAAACGGTTTTGTACGACAAACAATAATGACAGACGTGACGCAAGTGAGATGATCACACCCCTACTGGGCTTAAGCAATAAGATTTTTTTTTTAGAAATCCTAAAATGCAGGTTTCATCTGTGAGCCTGGCCAGTTGTCACAGCCCCACCTCTCTCGACAAAATAAACTACAAAAAATATATATTAATAGACTACATAGATTCTACACACATAACCCAATACTAATATCATAAATATTACTATTGTAATTCCTGTCTCGAATGAAAATAGTACAAATTATATATTATGTATACATATCTTGTGCTCAAGATAACCATTACAGTTTTAATACTAATACATAAAATAAATAATAAAATACCATACATTTATATTTAATCTTAAAAAAAATATATCTTGTTTATTCTCTGTGAACAACACTCAAGTTTCAACACTGATATGCCTGTTAAATAGAAAACTGTCGAAGTGTTTGTAGGACACTTATCAGGCATATCATATTATCCTAGCTGGCTACCGTGCAGCTATATTACAATCCTGCCAGTCTAAAGGTATATTACTTTCCGGTCAATTACTGTAAAGTTGAACTAATGTCCTGCCAGCCTACTGTAAAACTGAAATTTAGCAATGCCGGACTTCTGTGAAATTTAGTAATGCAGATTACTATGAAGCTATACCTGTCCTGGTAGGCTTATGTGAAACTATATTACTATCTTGTCAGTCTACTGTGAAGTTACATTACTCTCCTGCGAGGCTGCTCTGAAGCTATGTTATTGTCCTGTCAAACTTCTGCGAAGCTGTCTTGGTAGTCTACTGCCCTGCCAGGCTACATTGAAGCTATAATAATGTCCTGGTAGGTTAATATGCGGCTGTAATGGTCTTCCTAGGCTACTGTGAATCTGTAGTACGGCTCTGCTAGACTACTATGAAATTGTATTACTTTCTTGTTAGGCTACTGTTAAGCTGTACTTCAGTCTTCCTAACTGTGAACATGATTAATTTATTTCTAGGCTACTGTGAAGCTTCATTACAGTTGTGTTATTGTATTTTTATGCTATGATGAAGTTGTTTTCTGTCTTGGTAGGGTACTGAAGTTGTGTTGCTTTATTGTTAGGCTACGGTGAAGCTTTATTGCAATCTTGCTATGCAGGTGTAATGCTGTATTTCAGTCTTGCTCAGCTGCTGTGTAGATGTATTACTATCTTGGTAGACTACTGTGATGATATATTACTGTCTTGCTTTGGTACTCTGGGGGGGGGGTAGAATCGCCGGAACACCCCAGTCCCGGGTCTTTTCCAGATGGTGACCCGGCCTTGGCTCCCTGTCGTGGGAGTGTCTGACACCTATGTCTCCCATGGGAGGAGGTTCAAGTACCCCCTCATCGTCTGGGAACAATTGTCCCTAGGCCTAGCCACGTTCCCCACCCTCACGGGGCTCGTAGGGAGAAGCTAGGCCTCTCTGGTCTGCCATCTTCCCCGCCCCAGGGAGGCTGACAGGAAGGGTAGTCTTGCGAGCTGCAGATGGTAGCAAGCTCTAGCTTTGGCACCTACCCTGCCCTAGAAGAGCTGGGCATGGTGGAGCCCTCCTTGTTGTTTGGCACTCTGAAGCTGTATTTCTGCCTTCTTACTCAACTGTGAAACTGTATTGTTGCCTTTTTATTGTACTGTGAATCTGTATTACCTTCTTCCTAGGCTACTGGGAAGCCATATTACTATCTACCACAACCGCTTCCACTACCACCACAGCTTCCACTACCACCACCATTACCACCACCATTACCACCATCACCACCACCACCATCATCACCACCACCACCAACACCACCACCACTACCAACAACAACACCATCGCCACCGTCGCCAGCACCAACTCCATCACCACCACCATCACCACCACCAACAACAACGCCGCCACCAGCACCACCAATATCGCCACCACCACCAACACCGCAACCACCACCACCATCATTAACACCGCCACGACCACCACCAACATCGACACAACCACCACCAACACCGCAAGCACTAACACCAACACTGCCACCACCACCATCACCACTACCACCACTACCACCACCAACAACAACAACACCTCCAACACCGCCACCACCACTACCGCCGCCGCCGCCACCATCACCATCACTACTACTACAACTACTTCTATAATACTACTTCTATGACAAGTACAACTATTACTACGACTACTACTATTTCTACGACTCCTACTACTATTACTACGACTACTACTACTACATCTACTATCAAGTGAGACCGAAACGTCGTCATTACTTTTCCTCTCGTAAGGGATGGTTAGTCGTACACCTACAGCTATATTACTGCCCTAGCAGTCTACTGTGAAGCAATTTTAGACTCCAGTCATGCTTCTGAGCAGCTATATTACTATCCTGACAGGCTACTGTGCAATTATTTAACTATTGTGCTAAGCTAGTATAAAGCTGAAGCAGTATCCTGCCTGGCTACTGTGAAGCAGTATTACTCTCCAGCTAGGATATAATACAGCTGCATCACTCTCGCCAATCTACTGTGCAGCTATATTACTGTTTTGCCATGCTACTGTGAAGCTGTGTAAATGTTCTGCTAGGCTTCTTTGAAGTTATATTACTGTTTTCCCATTCTACTGTGAAGCAAGATTTATCTTCATCCAGGTTACTGTGTAGCTATATTACTGTCCGGTCATGCTGCTGTGAAGATATATTACTCTCCTGCAAGGCTACTATTAAACTATATTATTGTCTCACCAGACTACTTTAGAGCTATATTATTATCCGGTAGGTTAATGTGAAACTGCGTTTCTCTCCTGCTGGACTATTATAAAGCTGTGTTACTCTCTTACTATGCTAAGGGGAAGGTGTTTTGCTGACTTGTTTGGCTACGGTGAAGCTATGTTACCGTTTTGTTATGCAATTGAAACATGTTTTAATTGTTACTGTGAAGCTGTAATATTGTCTTGGTAACCAACTGTGAAGCTTGGTAAGCTACTCTGAAGCTGTATTACTCCCTTGGTAGGTTACTGTGAAATTGTATTATTGTCTTGGTAAGCTACTGTGAAACTGAATTAGTGTTCGAAGGCTACTGTGAATATGTATTACTATATTGGTAGGCTGCTGTGAATATGTATTACTGTATTGGTAGACTACTGTAAAGATGTATTACCTTTTGTAGGTTACTATGAAGCTGTATTACTGTCATAGTAGGTTACAGTGAAGCTCTATTACTGCTTTAATAGGCTTACATGAAGCTTTATAAATGTCTGTCTAGGCTACTGTGACACTTTATTATTATCTTCATAAAACAATATAAAGATATGTTACTGTCCAGCCAGGCTATTGTAACACCTAACTATTGCGTTGCCAGGCTATTGTGAAAGTAAACTATTGTAATGCCAGGTAACTGAAAGCTATATATCGTTCACTCCAGGATACAGTGAAGCTCTATTACTGTACTCAAAAGGGCTACTGGGAAACTGTTTTACCGTTTTGCCATACTACTGTAGAGGTATGAATATTGTGTAGAGCCTGGATATTGTGAAGGTATATATCTGTCTTGGCAGGATTCTGTTTTGCCATGCTATTTTGAAGCTATATTTTAGTCCTTGCTAGCTACTGTTGAACTATATTACTGACCAGACACGCTAATTACTGTAGCATGACTGGTCAGCGTGAAACTATATTACTGTTCTTTCAGGCTATTGAAAAGCTATATTGCTCTCCTGCCAGGCAATTGTATACGTAAACTATTATCCTGTAAAGCTAATGTCTTATTAATCTACTCTAACCTACACTAACCCAACCTAGGTTAGGTTAGTGTAAATGAGCTGGTAGACCGCACGCTAAATAGCACAGATATATTTATCTCTTGTCAGGTTTCTTAAATGCTGTATTACTCTCTTCCGAGGCTACTGTACTGTACAGGCTGTTTTGCTTCTTTGTAGTTATATTATTGTCTTGACAGGCTGCTGTGAATTTATATGTGAAGTTGTATTACTGTCCTTCTAGTGTTCTGTGAAGCCATATTACTGGTCTGCCCTGCTACTGACACTATATTACCCTAGTTCCCCAATGAAATAAGTCCCAACGGGGAAAAAAACAGGAACAGAACTCATCAATGCAAAGAACAAGACAGACAAATAAAAAAAACATAATACAGACAACTAATGTAGTGGAAGGAGAGGAGGCAGCAAGGGTTAGGCCAAGTCACGGGTGTTTTGAAATTTAAAGTACATCTGAACAACGTAATGGGAAAGACAGACATCAACAGAAATAAGATTCCTATTAGGAAAGTTTTGTATAAAAGCTACTTCAGCAAGACGGCGTTTTTGAATAAAGGGGGTAGATAGTTTTAGAAGAGGACAGTTTAATAGGATGGCTGTGATAGGATGGCTGTGATAGGATGGCTGTGATAGGATGGCTGTGATAGGATGGCTGTGATAGGATGGCTGTGATAGGATGGCTGTGATAGGATGGCTGTGATAGGATGGCTGTGATAGGATGGCTGTGATAGGATGGCTGTGATCTCTGACATTACAGAAAAGAGAATTGTTAGTGTCGCAAACGCGAAAACTTTTTTTGTGCACTTTAAGACTGTCTTAAAGAGAATGATTAGTTACGCCACAGTAATGAGAACACAACCCGCACCTGTCCCTTCCATCTGTCCTGTATGTTAGTGTGACTTTGTAAATGGTCCAAGTCGGACCGAAACGTCGTCGTAAGCTCCTCTCTTTTTATATGTGCGGGTTGTATGTGTATTGTTCCAGTCACGGTATTGTGCCTTTTTTTGTTATTTATATTAATGCGAATTTTTATTCTTTAAAGATTCCTAGTGTTGCACATGCGCCTCATCAACTCGTCGGTGCAGTATATCATTTAAAATAAGAATCTTGTATCCTGTATTTAGAAGAATTAAGACACTGTGAGGATAAATTATGAGCTACGACTACACAACGGTAATTTACTGTTATTCCGGAATGACAAGTATAAGGATGTTGAACATGTAGATTGGTATCTACCTCGTCATGAGAAGAGGCAGAAGTACGCTCATGAATATCTGTCGTCTGATTACACGTTCTCAACGCCCATTCCTAGTTCAGCTTCTGCTTGAACATTGTCAATAAATTTCAAAAACATAGTTCTAGCAATAGCTCTGAATTTATTCCCTTGTAGCTGCCTGAAGACTCAATACTGACTAATGAGTTTAAGGATCAATTTACTCTTTCCAGGTTCCTGGTTATGATTCTGTAACATTACTTAACAATATGATAATATATTTTTATCTTCAGTGAGAACATTAAAAGACTTAATGAAAGTAGTAGTTGCATTTTTTTTTTAATTTTAAATTTTCTCTGAAAGATGAGGAGGGAGTTCTGAATTATATCTGCAGCGAGATCATCAACATGGTGTCCCGTAGCTGGATCGCTGGCGCACTCATCGCTATTGTCTTTCCATAAGACACCTGCTGTCACTGTTCACCCATCAGTGTAAAATGGGTACCTGGGTGTTAGTTGACTGGTGTGGGTCGCATCCTGGGGCAAAATTGACCTAATTTGCCCGAAATCCTCAGCATAACAAGCGGCTTTCTATATAGTAGAATGTCATTGATGTCAGCTACGCCTGTATACCTTGTACATGTACTTGTAGTAAATAAATATATTATTATTGTTATTATTATTATTAACAATATAATAGATCGACTGTGGGGCGAAAGCAAGTTCACATATGGTAAACATTATCTGCCCCATACACTATGAGGAGTGGTGTATCTCTTATCGTGCTGTTAAAAGAAGAGTTTAGTGAATTCTGCACATCCCGAATTGCGTTATGCCAGGTGGCATATTAAAGGTTGATCTTCACTCGCGATTCGTAAAGGATTTTCTAGTGGGTATGTTGAAGAAGATCGTTGATCGCTGGATGACGTTGGGTCCCACAAGCCTGGCAGATACCAAACTTAAGACATAGAGCCTTTAAAGCTGCATTTATAAACTCTGAACTTTTATCTGATAAAACTCTAAGACAAGTTTAGCAACGAGTGATTCTCTCAACACATTAGTTACTGATTCGGCAGTTTCTTTAGGAACAGTAACGAGCTCTCAATAACATAAAATGTTTTCGACAATCACAGGTGACACTGGTCAACAACCAAACTGCTTCCGAGACCAGAGTTGCAATTTCCAACTAATTTTAGGTCACTGATAATGAATATCATGGTTAAAATTGTTTGTTAACTCTTCTTTTCAATATAGAGCTACGTGTCACAACAGGTTACAACAGGCTTGCGGCAGTGTGTTTCTTACCACACTCACAGTCTCACTGACCTTCATTATTGTTCCAGCAGTCATACAAGGTGGTTGTGCTCTCCAAGTTTATATTTTGAGGTGAAAGGTTGGTGATTTTCTTAGCCAAACACTTTTTAAACTTAAAATAAATATTCACTGAGCAAGCTATTGATATGCATGTGAGACATATTATATTAATTTTATTTTCCTACTGAATTATATATATACTTCAATCATTGAAACCAAGGATGAACAATGTTCAACATCCACCTCTCATTGAACCAAACAAAATTTTGCTACCACCACTACACATAAAACTGGAGCTAATAAAAAACTTTGTTAAAGCTATGGACAAATCCGGTCAGGGATTTATTTAACATCAAAATTCCCCTCACTGAGCAACGCTAAGATAAGAGAGGGAGTCTTCAATGGTCCTCAGATTCGAGAGCTTCTTAAAGATGGTGACTTTGAATCAGACCTTCATGGGGAGGAGAAAGCTGCTTGGGAAGCATTCAGGTTAGTGGCGAAGGAATTTCTGGGAAACAGAAGGGAAGGCAACTTATGAAGAATTGGTGGAAAACCTCATCAAGGCTTACAAGAACATGAGATGTAACATGTCACTTAAAATACTTAAAATCCACTTTTTGGACTCACATTTAGACTTTTTTCCACTGAACTGTGGGGCAGTTAGTGACGAAGATGGTGTCCCGTAGCTTGATCGCTAGCGCACTCAGCTCACACACTGAGGTCCGGAGTTCGAATCTCCTACGGTACAGCTGGAAACATTAGGGACGTGTTTCCATAAGACACTTGCTGTCCCTGTTGACCTATCAGTAAAATGGGTACCTGCGAGTTAGTCGACTGGTGTGGGTCGCATCCTGGGACAAAACTGACCTAATTTGCCTGAAATGCACTGCATAACAAGGGGCTTTCTATATAGTGGTACGTCATTGATGTCAGCTAGGCCTGCATACCATGTACATGTACTTGAAGTAAATAATGATATTATTATATTATTATTAAGATATTTCAACCATGGAAGAATGGTACTATGGCAAATGGGGCACAAGAATGCTTGCAGACTATTGCAGAACATTGGCAAGAGATGATTCTTCAGCCCACTATAAGCGTCAAGCAAAAAGGCAGAGAGGAGGTACGGATTATAGTTTAAAACATACTGACATATATTGTACGTTGTAATAATCAAATATTACATGTCTCGTATCTTTAAATCTATAGCCAATAAGCATTTTTTCAAGGTGATATTTGGATTCAGGACATGAAAATACATAAGAATTAACTAATCTCATTTAAGAAGCACACAACTTTTCAAAAATTGTTGACCAGTGTAATCGACGATCACTCCTTTGGCGTCCATGTAGATTATGCAAGCATTACTCCGGTCGGCCCTACTACATGCGTATTTATGCTCATTTAGTTTGGTCCAAAGATTCCTCCTAGTTTCTCCAACGTATCTTTTATCACAATGTCCGCATGAAAAAGCGTAGACGCCACCCAAAGAAACGGGTTGAGAAATAGAGGGTTGCATCTTTGTAAGGTCTCTGAGGGAAGTACTTGCCACACTAACCATGTTGATTTTGCTTCTAGTGAGATCGTGGAAAATGCTGTCAGCCACATCACCACTCGCGATAGCTAAGTACTTCTTAGATTTCCTTACAGGGAGGTGGCAAGCAGAATAGTCTGCGCGTTGTGTCTGCACTCCTGAATATAGAATGGAAGGCATGCGTGTTGTGGATGCATTCCTTCTATAGAAATTCTGGGCTGAAAATGAGAAGAGTTACTAGGAAGAAGCCAATAATCACTCCTTTCTTGGAACGAGTTTCATGATGATGAGGATAAACGTGTATCAGGACAAACTTGTTAATGAGCGAAAGCCCATTAATGAAGGTAAAAGAAAGTGTACCACTGCCCAGTGTCCTGCAGAGGAGGCTATCAAGGAAAGAGAGTTTTTCTTCGCTCTCAAGTTCCAGAATGAACTTGACGGAGAGCTTGACCGTGTTGACCTGTTGAGAAGAGCATGGATATCAAGGTGTCTAGGATAGATGACCAAAATTTTGCCAGTATACCCAAACCAAGTTACGGTGATGGAAACGAGAAGTATTTAGCTCACTCGTGTGGTGACGTGGCGGACAACGCTTTTTAGTCTCTCACTTGGAGTAACATTAACTTGACTACTAGCTTTATATATTGTTTTTCATGTATCCTGCGTAGCATAGGGATGTACAAGGCCCCAGTAACAAAGCATTTCTTAATAAATATGTCTTAAGTGTTTGCTCACGTGCCTTTTTCTACGACTTGTCGGTATCATTATACTCGGTATCATATACCTGGTTATTACCATGAGAAGTAGTGTATGCACTCCAGTGTGCGTCATAATATCTGGTCCCTACAATATTTTTGTTAATTATAGACCAATGGATGCACTCCTAGTGCACAGCTAAAAATTATTTAATGTGCAAGGTGTCGGATTTCTTTATTCAATGTTATAGTAATCAAATTGCAATTAGTATCCGACAACAGACGTTAAAACAATTGTACTGAACGGCGCTACAAACTATAATTCATATGTAAGAAGATATTAATTATTTTGTTTTACTCTCTGACAGGACTTCCGGTCCTTCCTTTGCCTCAACATTTAAAATGAGATAAATAATTTCAACCTCTTACATTTACCTTCATGAGTGTATTATAATTATAATTACACTTGGTTAAGCAAACGTTGGTTTGCAAATGGCATGTACCAGTGATTAAGCATCTGCAAGTGTACCAGAGTTAAGTTTTCAACCCTATTATCGTGTTCCGGGGTTATAATAACTTCAAGGTAGAAAATAAAATGCCCGAGACAAGAGGCTATATTTTTTTCCATCATGCAGTTACCAAAATAAAAAAAATAAGGAAATTTCTAAGTTGTTCATTTGAATATGCTTAGATTTATATAACTTACGTTAAGAAAGAACTATTTGCTGAGGTTTCCAGTGAGACGCTAAAAGTGATGTGAGAGTTTGAAAGGGAAGGATTTAAAAGAGTTATGTCGACTATGACTGAGAATGTGGGAGCCCAAGAAATTGCAGAAGTAATGTTGAATGTACAGTTGAGGAAAGAAGAGATTCGTTTATTTGTTTTAAAACAAGAAATGTCCAATTTAGAATGAAAGTGGGATATAAGAAGTGGATAACAGTCATTGTTTATAAGGATGGAGGCAAGATGGAGGTAGCAAAGATTTTTTGATGTGTTTAGTTAATGTTAAGGAAAGTTTCAGACAAACCACAAATTATTTGTTTTGAGAGATTTTGGTGCTAATATTGGAGATAATGAAAAGTTTGTATTAATTAATGCATCTGATTATGTGGTGAGAGTAAGAATGTGATGTATGATAAACTGCTTAACGAAGATATTTTAATGGACTTTGAGGTCTGAAATGTCTCCTCAATATTTAGTGGAAACTAAATAAATAAGAAAAGTTTGAAATACAACGAAAAGACAACAGTAAATAAAAAAAATGGAATTAATTCCAGAAATTGGTATTAAATAAGAGATATAGACAGTTGTTGAAAATAATAATATTTAATCTAATACAGTTTTTTTTAACCATTTAGCGATTACAGACTCCCAATAGACTGCACAGTATGTCCCTCCTTCACCAGACTGTCGAAGTTATCATCGCCAGATCTATTAGGGTCAGGTACGACTTCAAAAGGGAATCAACATATTCCCTGTAATTTCATTTTACAATGTAATAAAGTAATTAAGAGATTTGGATTTATTGCAATATTGAAGAAAATAATATTCTGATGAAGTAAATCTATTACCCACCCAGAAATACCACTGAATTTAAATAAAAAATATGTGTGCAATATAGGGAGTGGGGAAGGGGGTGATAGTGGAGAGGACCAACCGACTTGTTCGTGAAGGTTTTCTTCTAATTTATAGTGTCCGATAGCAATATTGTAAATGCCCAGCTAGAGAAGGAAATGAATGAATCTACTGACTGAACGACGGAAATGTGACACAGAAGCTGTGACTGAGACGCCATATTGTGTACCACAGTGTCCTCTTCAACAATTAGGTTCGCCTCCCAGTGTGTTATAAACCACACAACAGGTAAGGTTACTTGATATTGGCTAATTTTGTAAGTAATCTTCCTGTGTAAGGCGTTAGGATATACCACAACCACGGTGGCCCGTGGTCTGGTAGGCAATGCTCTCGCTTCACACCCTGAGTGTCTGTGGTTCGATCCCCAGCTAGGATGAAAACAATGGGCGTGTTTACACATGTTATCCCGTTCACCTAGCAAACAAGTTGGTACCTGGGTGTTAGTTGACTAGTGTGGGTCGCATCCTGGGGGACAAGATTCAGAACCCCAATGGAAATAAGACAGTCTTTGATTATAAACTGACTTTCATAAGTTATCCTGGGCGGCTAACCCTCCAGCTTAAAAAATCCGAACAAAATCTTAAGTGTCATAAAAAATTATACTGTTCTAAATATGAAATAAATGGTATTAATTTGTAAATAAGTAGACAAGATATTTATGTCTACTTATTTACATATTAATATATTTTTTTATTTCATATTTCAAATATGTCAGGTCCACTTAAATTATTTTATTTTCAAATTATATTTTGATAATAATTATTAAATATACAGTCCATTTAAAAGTCAGTACTTCTGACATATACTTTTTTTATAATAAAGATTCAGGAACCACATGTTCCTTAATAAGAGTCTCAAAGCTAGTTGAAATAGTGTTTGTGACCCCAGTGTTGGGATAGTGTTTGTGACCCCAGTGTTGGGATAGTGTTTGTGACCCTAGTGTTGGGATAGTGTTTGTGACCCGTGTTGGGATAGTGTTTGTGACCCCAGTGTTGAGACAGTGTTTGTGACCCCAGTGTTGGGATAGTGTTTGTGACCCCAGTGTTGGGATAGTGTTTGTGACCCCAGTGTTGGGATAGTGTTTGTGACCCCAGTGTTGGGATAGTGTTTGTGACCCGTGTTGGGATAGTGTTTGTGACCCCAGTGTTGAGATAGTGTTTGTGACCCGTGTTGGGAGAGTGTTTGTGACCACAGTGTTGGGATAGTGTTTGTGACCCCAGTGTTGGGATAGTGTTTGTGACCCCAGTGTTGGGATAGTGTTTGTGACCCCAGTGTTGGGATAGTGTTTGTGACCCAGTGTTGGGATAGTGTTTGTGACCCCAGTGTTGGAATAGTGTTTGTGACCCCAGTGTTGGGATAGTGTTTGTGACCCCAGTGTTGGGATAGTGTTAGTAACCCCAGTGTTGGAATAGTATTTGTGACCCCAGTGTTGGGATAGTGTTTGTGACCCCAGTGTTGGGATAGTGTTTGTGACCCCAGTGTTGGGATAGTGTTTGTACCCAGTGTTGGATAGTTTTGTGACCCCAGTGTTGGGATAGTGTTTGTGACCCCAGTGTTGGGATAGTGTTTGTGACCCCAGTGTTGGATAGTGTTAGTAACCCCAGTGTTGGAATGTGTTTGGACTTAGTGTTGATGTGTTTTGACCCCAGTGTTGGGATAGTGTTTGTGACCCCAGTGTTGGGATAGTGTTTGTGACCCCAGTATTAGGATATTGTTTGTGACCCCCAGTGTTCCTAAAGTAACACCAAGTCTCCCGGATTCATCACAATATCAGTAAGTTATAATTTTATTTTAATTGTATCCAAGGTTCTCCCCCGAGTGAAGGTGGAAGGTTAATTTAAGAAGCAAAACTTTCATTGCCCGCACTGTAGGAGGCTTCCAGATGAGGCTTTCAGAGGAGGCTTCCAGAGGAGGCTTCCAGAGGAGGTTTCCAGAGGAGGTTTCCAGAGGAGGCTTCCAGAGGAGGTTTCCAGAGGAGGTTTCCCTGGAGGAGGAAGCTCACATGATAACACAGTTCCTTTCTAATCATATCGATTTATTTTCAACTTGACAGCTTCAATCAAGGTTCCATCATGCTTGATTCCAAGATGTTATCTCAATTCTGATGGCTTCAAATTTCCACTGTTCATTAGCAAATTGCAAATCATGCATTAGTCTTTCAGTTCCATTTCGTTCTGTCACACAGGTGAAGCCAAAACTAACATATTCATCATTCTACTTTCATTTTTTAACTGCCGACATTTCACAACAAATCTGTGAAAAATAATAAAAAAAATTAATAAACGCAAAATGGAAATTTAAATTTCAAATGAAAAAATAACTTTTTTATGAAGTAACATTATCCGAGAAATATCCCTTTTATACCCAAATTAATTTCACATGGGAACAAAATAATTTTATGATAAAAATGATTTATCAACTTATCTTTATCAAAGAGCCCAACACGTATAAGACTCGTCCAGTGTCGAAGGCAATTGAACGCCAGACTAGGAAGGCGTCTGTGTTGAGTGATCTCATCGCTGATTGGTTAGCGGCCTCGCCGCTTCAAACTGCATTGATAATGTTGATATTTTAATATAATCTATTAACAACATTTTTTTTTTTTAAATGTTCAGAGATCGAGTCCCATACCCCCATTATTTGGTTCTCATACCCCCAAGGGTTATAGATATCCCCGGTAAAAAAAAAAACAAGTCTAAGAGATCAGACAGAAAGAAAGTAATAGTGAGGCTGTCAAAAATGGGAGGTAAGGATCTGAGAAGAAAATCACTGTATATATATGTACTAAATTTCGTACATACACACACACACACACACACACAAACTGTGTATACATACTAAGTCTCACACACACATATGTGGGCAGGGCGAAGCTTCTGGTTGTGGGTGACTTCAATCACAAGGAAATTGACTGGAAAAACCTGGAGCCACATGGGGGCCCAGAAACATGGAAGGATACGATGATGGAGGTGGTACTGGAAAACCTCATACATCAACAAGTTAGGGACACCGTCAGAGAGAGAGAGGAGGATGATCCAGGAAGACTGGACCTTGTATTAACCTTGAGTAGTTCAGATATTGAGGACATCACATATGAAAGGCCCCTTGGAGCTAGTGATTACGTGGTCCTGAGCTTCCAATACATAGTAGAGTTACAAGTAGAGAGAGAAGCAGGAAAGACAGGACGAATGAAGCCAAACTACAGAAGAGGTTGTTGTTGTTGTTGTTGTATGTTCGCCGGTACATCTGGCCCGGGTCTTCTCCAAATGGTGACCCGGCATTGGTCCCCTGCGTAGAGGGTGTCGGTCATCTTCTTCTTTCTTCTTTCTTGGGGGCCCCTGGGTGGGGGTTGACTTCTTCTTTTCTCTTGCTGTGGCTCCCCCAGAAGAGGTGACTACATATGCATGAGGAACTTCCTACACGAGATTCAGTGGGAAAGAGAATTGGCAGGAAAATCAGTAAATGATATGATGGAATATGTGACAATATGCAAGGAAGCAGAGGTGAGGTTCGAACCCAAGGGCAACATAAATAATGATAAGGCCAAGACGAGCCCTTGGTTCACCCAACGGTATAGATTTAGATTCAGATTTTTATTTCTCTGTAAAGATTACAATGTGTGGTTTACATTTATAAGACAATAATTAAAAAGATAGCCACTAGCATGCCTAGCATGCCTGGGCATGCTAGGCATTTCGGCAGACTAGGCATTTCGGGCAGACTAATAATAGTTCTTAATCTATATTACAAATGGATACAAAATACAAATGATTAAATAGATTTACAATAGTGAGGTAGTTCAGAATATTTAGATTATGACAATTTGCAAAATTAGTGATGAGAATGGTTTCGTCTTGGCATGTTACATAGTTTCTATTAAAGCTCCAATATTGTAGTATATCAGGAAAACTTAAGACTAGTTTGAGATTTATTAGACAATAGCTATATTCGGGATTTTATGTTTACTGTCCTTTGGGTAAGTGTGGTGTAGATGAGGAGGATGTGTGTGTGTGTGTGCATGAATAGGTGATTTTCATGTACGTATTTAGGTGATGGTGGGGTGTGTTAGTGAGATAAGATGTTTTTTGATGATAGTGTTGAAAATGGTGGCTGAGTCTACATTTCTGGAGTTTTCAGGTAGGGAGTTCCAGATTTTAGGCCCTTTAATGTACATTGAACGTTTCTATAGATTTAGCCGGACACGGGGAATGTCATAGAGATTTTTGTGTCTGGTATTGTGCCTATGGGTCCTGTCACAACTATCAAGAAAGCGTTTTAGTTCAGGGTTAATATTGGAATTTATGGTTCTGTACATGTAGGTTGCACAGTAGTAAGTGTGGATGTTCTGAACAGTGAGTAAGTTTAGGTCTTTGAAGAGTGGGGGGGGGATGTTGTTGCTTGGGATTGGATTGCGTGATAATTCTTACTGCGGCTTTTTGTTGAGTTACTATTGATTTTAGGTGGGTTGTTGCTGTTGATCCCCAAGCACATATTGCATAGGTGAGGTAGGGATAGATGAGTGAATAGTATAGTGTGAGTAGGGCCGATTGCGGTACATAGTAACGTATCTTAGAAAGGATCCCAACCGTTTTAATACTTTTTTGCTATGTGGTTGATATGGGTGCTGAAATTCAGGTTGCTCTCAAGGTGTAGGCCCAGGAATTTGCCCTCATTGTGTTTAGCAATAGGAGTGTTGTCAATCATTATGTTCAGTTGTGCAACACCTGTTCTGTTACCAAACATAATGTAGAAGGTTTTGTCATTGTTAAGTGTAAGTTTGTTGGCTGTCATCCATGTTGATATTTTTAGCAGCTCTTCATTAACAATGGTGTTGAGTGAGGCAAGATTTGGGTGGGAGATGACATAAGTCGTATCATCAGCAAAGAGAATCGGTTTCAAGTGTTGGGATACGTTGGGAAGATCATTGATGTATAGGAGGAAAAGCAGGGGACCAAGGACACTTCCCTGTGGCACTCCAGTATCAAGTGGTCGTGTAGATGAGGTTGTGTCTTTAATGGTGACGTATTGATACCTGTTAGTAAGATAGGATTTGAAATATATAAACGCGTGGCCTCGTATACCGTAATGGTAAAGTTTTTGTAGTAGGATGCCGTGGTCTACTGTATCAAAAGCTTTCCTTAGGTCAATAAAGAGTCCTAACGGATATTCCTTATTTTCCAGTGTTATGTAAATTAGGTCCAGCATTTTTACAAATGCATCGTTTGTGCTTTTGTTTTTTTCTGAAGCCAAATTGGCAGGGGTTGAGTATGCTTTGTACTGTAATAAACGAACAAGAACAACAGTGAAAGACTCACCCTCCTGGTGGTTGAAGCTCCTGGGCCAGGTCACAGGCATGACTCACACAAGTTTCTCAAAGATTTTGGATAGCAACGGTAAGTTTGAGATTGGTCTGTAGTTATTTACATCTGCGGGGTCACCACCTTTGAGAATTGGTGTAACCCTTGCTGTCTTGAGGGGTGTCAGGAAAGTGCTAGTTTCCAGTGATTTGTTAAAAAGTAGTGAAATAGCTCGGTTGTACAATAGTGGTGGGAGGTGAGACAGATTCCATGATTTATTCTTAAGTGACTTTATAATCATGGTGACTTCAGTGGGTTCGGTAGGTGCAAGACAGAAGGAGGTTTGGAAATTTCCATCTTAGTAATCACTTGCTTGGGCATTGGTACCTGGGATTTTACTGGCGAGATTTGATCCTATGGTTGAGAAGAAGTCATTTAACTTGTTAGCTGTTTCAATAGGCTATAGTTGTGTTTCATTAGGTTTAGTTAGGACAATATCCTTATTTTTTTCAGTTTGTGGGTGCCCAGAATCTGAGAGTGTTTTCCAGGTCTTTTTATATATCTTCTTGTTTCGGTGAATCTGCTGGAATAGTACAATTGCTTGGCCTTTCTTATTAGTTTGGTGAGAACTGATGCATAGTGTTTAATAATATTTTTGTTTATTAGGCCCTGTCTATATTGCTTTTCATATTGATGTTTCTTATCAATGGATCTTAGTATGCTGTTAGTTAGCCATGGGCAACCTAGCCGTTTGTTCGTAATCTGTTTCGTTTCTATGGGACAATGTTTAAGAAATATGTCTATCTAATCATCGATACCATTGGCATTGGAGAATTCTGTAGGCCAGTCAACCAACCCTAGCTCTGCTGTGAAGTTACTTATTGAGGCCTCAAATAAAGTCTAAAGTAAACTTTGTTGTATTCCAGTGGTGGTTTATTAATGTTTGTTAAGAGGAAGGTGGGGTAGTGGTCTGTAGTGCTGTCTGTAATTATCCCTGATTTAAGGGCGGCTAGTATATTGGTCCATATATGGTCAATTATGGTTGCACTCATCTCAGTAAGCCTGGTTGGTTTAGTAATAGTTGGTATGAGAAGTGTGTTGTTCATATTGTTGATGAAGTCAGTTACTGGCTGGTCATCTGTGAGGCCAAGGTTAATATTGAAGTCTCCAGCTAAGAGAAGGTGGTGCTTGTTCATTTGGTTGTGTGTTATTAGTGTCTTTAATTTATCGCTAAAATCTGTTATGTTTGTATGAGGCATCCGGTAAATGGCACCGACTGTTATAGGAGTCTTAAAGTTTTTTACAGTAAAATTTGCAAAAATATATTCTCCATATTCATCACTATAGCAGGTGGTGTTATAACAAGATAGTTCATTTGAGTAATATATTACAATACCACCCCCAATTTGGTATGGTTTGCAGTTGTGGATTGCTATGTATCCTGGTTTTGGGTAGATATCTATTGTGGCCTGCTTAAGCCAGGTTTCAGTAAGAATAATACAGGAGAAGGATGTCTTTAGGGTATCAAGGAGTGCCAGGAGGTCATCATAGTGTTTGCTTAGGGACCTGATATTGTAATTAAGAATTGTAATATTTTTAGCAGTATTTAGGACAGTGCTGACTTGTGATGCTGTGTAATAGAGGCAGTTACTAAGTACGCTAGAGAATGGAAGAAGTAAAAGGACACAAGTGCAACTAATGAGACATTTTACTGTGGCAACGTTTCGCTCTCCAGGAGCTTTGTCAAAGCTCCTGGAGAGCGAAACGTTGCCACAGTAAAATGTATCATTAGTTGCACTTGTGTCCTTTTACTTAACATATTGTCGGTAATTCTACCAATATTATTACAGAATGGAAGAAGTATAGAAGGCGAAGGACCCAGGAAAATAAGGAGATTAGTTGAACAACCAAAAATGAATATGTACAGATAAGGAGGGAGGCCCAGCGACAATACGAAAATGACATAGCAGCAAAAGCCAAGTCTGACCCGAAGCTGTTGTACAGTCACATCAGAAGGAAAACGACAGTCAAATACCAGGTAATCAGGCTGAAGAAGGAAGGAGGGGAGATCACAAGAAACGACTGAAAAATATGTGAAGATCTCAACATTATATTTAAAGAAGTATTTACAGAAAGGACTCCAGAGAGCCAGAGTGGTGGGGTACACCAACAAGTGATGGACACAATGCATACAACCAAGGAGGAGGTGAAGAGGCTGCTAAGTGAAATAAATATCTCAAAGGCGATAGGACCGGATAACATCTTTATTTGGGGTCTGAGAGAGGGAGCAGAGCAGCTATGTGTACCACTAACAACAATCTTCAACACATCTATCGAAACAGGGCGACTACCTGAGGTATGGAAGACAGAAAATGTAGTCGCAATTTTCAAGAAAGACGACACACACGCAGCACTAAACTACAGACCAGTGTCACTGACATGTATAGTATGCAAAGTCATAGAGAAGATTATCAGGAGAAGAGTGGTGGAGCACCTAGAAAGGAATAAACTTATTCACGACAACCATCACGGTTCCAGGGAAGGAAAATGCTGTCACAAACCTCCTGGAGTTCTATGACAAAGCGGTGGAAAGGCAAGAGAGAGAGAGGGTTGGGTAAATTGTATTTTTTTGGATTGTAAGAAGGCTTTTGACACAGTTCCACACAAGAGATTAGTGCAGAAGATTGGGGAGCAGGCAGGTATAACAGGGAAGGCACTGCAATGGATCGAAGAATACCTGACACGAAGGACACAGCGCGTCATGGTATTCGACGTGGTGTCAGACTGGACGCCTGTGACGAGCGGGGTTCCAGAGTGGTCGGTCCTAGGACCTGTGCTGTTTCTGGTATAAGTGAATGACATGACAGAAGGGACAGACCAAGAAGTTTCCCTGTTTGCTGACGATATGAAGCTAATGAGGAGAATTCAATCGGACGAGGATCAGGAAGGATTACAATGGGATCTGGACAGGCTGCAAGTCTGGTCCAGTAACTGGCTACCCCACTAACCCCACCAAGTGCAAAGTCATGAAGATCGGGGAAGGGCAAAGAAGACTGCAGACAGAGTACAGTCTAGGGGACAAAAGACTAGAAACCTCGCTCAAGGAAAAGGATCTTGGGGTGAGCATAATACCGAGCACATCTCCTGAGGCACACATCAACCAAGTAACTGCTGCAACATATGGGCGACTTGCAAATCTAAGAATAGCATTCCGATACCTCAGTAAGGAATCGTTCAGGACTCTGTATACAGTGTACGTCAGGCCCATACTGGAGTATGCAGAACCAGTTTGGAACCCACATCTGGTCAAGCACGTCAAAAAATTTAGAGAAATTGCAAAGCTTTGCAACGAGACTAGTCCCGATGCTAAGGGGCATGTCCTATGAGAAGAGGTTAGCGGAAATTGACCTGACGACACTGGAGGACAGGGGAGAAAGGGGGAACATGATACGACATATAAAATACTGAGAGGAATAAACATGTTGGACAGAGACAGGATGTTCCTGAGATGGGGCACAACAACAAAGGGTCACAACGGGAAGTTGAAGACTCAAATGAGTCTTCAACTTCCATTTGTTAGGAAGTATTTCTTCAGTCATAGAGTTGTCATGATGTTAGGAAATATTTCTTCAGTCATAGAGTTGTAAGGAATTGGAATTGTCTGGAGAGTGATGTAGTAGAGGCAGTTTCCATACATAGCTTTAAGAAGAGGTATGATAAAACTCATGGAGCAGGGAGAGAGTGGATCTACCTGGAGGGTATTCCGGGGATCAACGCCCCCGCGGCCCGGTCCACGAAAAAGCCTCCCAGTGGATCAGGGCCTGATCAACCAGGCTGTTACTGCTGGCCGCACGTAGTCCAACGTACGAACCACAGCCCGGCTGATCCGGCACCGACTTTAAGTATCTGTCCAGCTCCCTCTTGAAGGCAGCCAGAGGCCTATTGGTAATTCCCCTTATGCATGGTGGGAGGCTGTTGAACACTCATAATGTTTTCTCTTAGTGTACCAATGGCGCCCTTACTTTTCATTGGGGGCATTTTGCATCGCATGCCCAGTCTTTTATTTTCGTAGGGAGTGATTTCTGTGCGCAGATTCAGGCCCATTCCTTCTTGGTTCTGGCAAGCAAGGAAACCCTTGTTAATAATTTAGAAATTACAGAGGAACTCGGCTCAAGCGACCACAAGTCAATTACCTTTAGCATTGAATGGATGTATGATAGTAGGGATAATTCAGTAACGGTCCCAGATTTTCGCTTAGCAGATTATAATGGACTTAGAGAACACTTATTAACTGTGGACTGGGGTGAAGAAGAGAGGTATCAATATGACAGTTTTCTTAACACTATACAGGCTGCCCAAAGAACATTTATCCCGTATAAAGAAATTAGATCAAGTAGAAATGACCCAAAATGGATGAATAATAGGCTCAAATATCTTTTAGGGCAGAAGAAAGGAATTTATAGGCTCATAAAAAGAGGTGAGGGTCATCTTATAAATCAGTATACTGACATTAAGAGAAACGTTAAAAAGGGAATAAGAAAAGCTAAACGGGACTATGAAATTAAAGTTGCTAGGGATTCAAAAACTAACACAAAACGTTTTTTCCAGGTTTATAGAACAAAAGTTAGATATAAGATAGGTCCCCTTAAAATTAACTTTAGGCATCTTACTGACAAGGAGAATGATATGTGCTCTATTTTTGATAATTATTTTCTCTCGGTTTTCACACAGGAAAACATTAATAATATCCCAGTAATTAATTTTTACAGAGGCCCAGAAGAAGATAAATTATGTAATATCACAGTCACTAGCGAAATGGTTATGAAACAACTAGACCGACTGAAACAAAATAAATCGCCGGGTCCTGGTGAGCTTTTTGCAAGGGTTCTTAAGGAATGCAAAATGGAACTCTGTGAACCAATATCTAACATTTTTAATTTATCTCTTCAAACAGGTGTAGTGTCTGATATGTGGAAGATGGCTAATGTAATATCTATTTTTAAAGCAGGGGACAAGTCACTACTGTCAAATTACCGCCCAATAAGCCTGACCTCAATTGTAGGCAAATTACTAGAGTCAATTATAGCTGATATTATTAGAAGCCATCTAGATAACCATAATTTGATTAATGATACTCAGCATGGATTCACGAGGGGCCGTTCCTGCCTATCTAATTTATTAACCTTCTTCACTAAAGCTTTTGAGGCTGTTGATCACGATAAAGAATTCGATATTGTTTATTTAGATTTTAGTAAGGCTTTTGATAGAGTACCGCACCAGAGACTGTTAAAGAAAGTGGCAGCTCATGGCATTGGGGAAAAAGTGCTGTCATGGATCGAGTCATGGCTCACCAATAGGAAGCAGAGAATGTGCATAAATGGGGTTAAATCCGAATGGGGACTTGTAACAAGTGGTGTTCCACAGGGATCAGTCTTAGGCCCATTGTTATTTATAATATATATCAATGACCTTGACGAGGAAATTACTTGTGATATGAGCAAATTCGCCGACGACACGAAGATAGGTAGGATAATTGATTCAAACATAGATGTCATAGAACTTCAGGAAGATTTAGACAAACTTCTTTCGTGGTCAGAAAAGTGGCAGATGCAGTTCAATGTAGATAAATGCAAGGTTCTGAAGCTCGGGAGTGTCCATAACCCAAGCACTTATAAGTTAAATAACGTAGAACTTAGTCATACAGATTGCGAGAAGGACTTGGGGGTAATGGTAAGCAGCAACCTTAAACCAAGACAGCAATGCCTAAGCGTACGTAATAAGGCAAATAGATTACTGGGATATATATCAAGAAGTGTTAGCAACAGAAGTCCAGAGGTTATATTACAGCTTTATACATCATTAGTAAGGCCTCACCTAGATTACGCAGCTCAGTTTTGGTCTCCATATTACAGAATGGACATAAATTCGTTAGAAAACATTCAGCGTAGAATGACTAAATTAATACATAGCATTAGAAATCTTTCTTACGAAGAAAGATTGAAGACCCTAAAATTACATTCACTTGTAAGACATAGAATGAGGGGAGACATGATCGAGGTATACAAGTGGAAAATGGGTATTAACAAAGGGGATATAAATAAGGTCTTGAGGATATCTCTCCAAGAGAGAACCCGCAATAATGGATTCAAGTTAGATAAGTTTAGATTTAGAAAGGATATAGGAAAGTATTGGTTTGGAAATAGGGTAGTTGATGAGTGGAACAGTCTGCCTAGTAGGGTTATTGAAGATAGGACCTTGGGTAGTTTCAAATTTAGGTTGGATAAATTCATGAGTGAGAGGGGTTGGATTTGAGTGGGACTCGTGCATGAGTGGGTAGAATTGTCAAAGCTTATTTCTTGGGTAGCATTGAAAATTGGGTTGAGCAAATATTCTGTTAGTGGGACGGATTGTGAAGGACCTGCCTAGTATGGGCCAACAGGCCTGCTGCAGTGTTCCTCCTTTCTTATGTTTCTTAAGTGTAGATTAGATATATATCTCTCTCGCCTGCATTCCAGTCAAGTGCTTCCAAGCGTTCCCAGTAGTTGAGGTGTTTGATGGAACTTATATGTGCAGTAAAGGTTATCTGTACGCTCTCTAGATCTGCGATTTCACCTGCTTTGAACGGAGATGTTAATGTACAGTAATATTCGAGCTTAGATAGAACAAGTGATTTGAAAAGGATCATCAATTTCTTGGCATCTCTTGTTTTAAACGTTCTCATTATCCATCCTATCATTTTCTTTTCAGTTGTGATCGTGGCACTGTTGTGATCCTTGAAAGCGAGATCCTCAGACATTACCACTTCCAGGTCCCTCACATTATTTTTCCGCTCTATTGTATGTAGTATACTCTGTTCTAGTTATTATCTCCTCCAGTTTTCCCATAACAGAGTAGTTGGAATTTGTCCTGCAAAGGATGACACGGTGCTGTGGATTACATCTGTCTATGTCTCATATGAGGATGAGGAACAGGATGGTGGAGAGTACTGTGCCTTGTGGAACAGAGCTTTTTACTTTAACAGCTTCCGATTTAACTCTGTTGACCACTACTCTTTGTGTTCGATTGGTTAGAAGTTGAAGATCCATCTCCCCACTTTGCCAGTTATTCCTTTAGCAAGTATTTTGTGTGCTATTACGCCATGATCGCATTTGTCAAAGGCTTTTGCAAAGTCTGTGTATATTACATCTGCATTCTGTTTTTCTTCCAGTGCATCCAAGACCATATCATAGTGATGCAGTAGTTGCGAGAGAAAGGAGCAACCTGCCCTAAATTCATGTTGCCCTGGATTGTGCAGTTTTTGGGAATCCAAGTGGTTTGCAATCATGCTTCTTAGTACTCTTTCAAAGATTTTTATGATGAGGGACGTTAGAGCTATTGGTCTATAGTTCTTAGCTAATGCTTTGCTGCCACCTTTTTGAAGTGAAGCTATATCCGTTGTTTTAAGTGACTGTGGAATTTCACCCATGTCTAAGCTCCTTCTCCATAGTATACTTAGGGCACGTGAAAGGGGTTTCTTGCAGTTCTTAATGAACACAGAATTCCACGAGTCTGGGCCTGGGACTGAGTGCATGGGCATGCTGTCAATGGATTTTTCAAAGTCTATCGGAGTTAGGGTAATGTCAGAAATCTGGCATACATTGATGGAGTTTTGAGGCTCATTCATAAAGAAATCATTTGAATTGTCGATCTTCAGACTGATTAGTGGCTCACTAAAGACAGAGTCGTACTGGGATTCCAGTATCTCACTCATTTCCTTGTTGTCATCTGTGTAAGTCCCATCTTGTCTGAGCAAGGGCCCGATACTAGATGTGGTATTTACCTTGTTTTTGGCATATGAAAAAAAAATATTTCTAATGTCTTTCAATTTTACTAATCGCTTTAAGTTCCTCCTGTCTCTCTTGGTTTCTGTAAGAGTCCTTTAACATAAGTTCGATACTTTCCACTTCCCTGGTCAGCGCTTCTTTCTGTGGATCAGTTGGCTTGATGCAGTGTTCCTTATTTCTGTGTTCTTGTGAGTGAGAGGGGTTGTGAGTGAGAGGGGTTGGATTTAAACGGGACTTGCACAGTTGTTGGGGGGGAGGGGGTGTTGTCGGGGCTTCTTGCTTGGATGGCGATGGGGATGGGTTGCACAAATATTTTTGTTTGTGGGTTGGTTTTGATATGGACCTGCCAAGTATGGGCCAGTAGGCCTGTTGCAGTGTTCCTCCTTTCTTATGTTCTTATGTTCTTATGTATCAGATAATCTAGCGTTCTTGATGAGCTCAGTGATTCTTCGTCGTCTTCCGTAGAGGGAGCGTCTTTCTCTCTCCACTATAATCCTGCTCTTCTTCTTTTTTTAGGGGAATATGCCTTGAACATACTTCAGCTGCCAGGAAGTTGATCCTTTCAAGGCACTGGTTTGGCGACCTGTTAAGAAGCGGGGCCAGGAGCTGTGATTCGACCCCTGCAACCACAGTTAGGCGAGTACACAAACACACACACATACACACACACTGTGAATATACGAGAGGTCGTTCCTGCCTGACAAATTTACTGACGTTTTTCAATAAAACATTTGAGGCAGTAGACAGTGATAAAGAATATGATATAGTTTACTTGGATTTCAGTAAGGCCTTCGATAGAGTACCTCACAAGAGACTCTTAAGAAAGGTGGCAGCTCATGGTATAGGAGGTAAAGTTCTAGCATGGATAGAGGCATGGCTTACCAATAGAAAGCAGAGAGTTTCCATTAATGGGGTCAAATCTGAATGGGGATTTGTCACTAGTGGCGTTCCACAAGGATCAGTTTTGGGCCCATTGTTGTTCATAATTTACATTAATGACCTTGATGAAGGAATTGCAAGTGACATGAGTAAATTTGCTGATGATACAAAAATAGGCCGTATAATTCATTCTGAGGAGGATAACAGTGAACTCCAGGAGGATTTGGATAAATTAATGTCTTGGTCTGAAAAGTGGCAGATGAAGTTCAATGTGGACAAGTGTAAGGTGCTTGTCGTTGGTAATGAAAATATCCCTCGAATTTATAAACTAGGTGAAGTTGAGCTTGATCATACAGAATGTGAAAAAGACTTGGGAGTCATGGTAAGCAGAAATCTAAAGCCAAGACAACAGTGCCTAAGTGTGCGCAATAAGGCTAACAGATTACTAGGATTTATTTCAAGAAGTATAAGCAACAGAAGTCCAAAAGTTATTTTACAGCTCTATACATCACTAGTGAGACCTCATTTGGATTATGCAGCTCAGTTTTGGTCTCCTTACTACAGGATGGATATAGATTCATTGGAGAACATACAAAGAAGAATGACTAAAATGATTTACAGTATAAGAAATCTCCGTATGAAGATAGACTTAGAGCGTTGAATCTCCACTCTCTGGAGAGACGTAGAATGAGGGAGATATCATCGAGGTGTACAAGTGGATGATGGGCATAAACAAAGGAGATATTAATAAAATACTGAGGATATCGAACCAAGTAAGAACGAGAAATAACGGATTTAAATTGGATAAATTTAGATTTAGAAAGGACATAGGCAAGTACTGGTTTTCGAACAGAGTTGTAGATGCGTGGAACAATCTTCCGAGTACTGTGATAGAGGCTAGGACCTTGGGTGGCTTTAAAAGAGATTGGACAAATATATGAGTGGGAGGGGCTGGGTTTGATTTGTGTCGTGAGTACGGGAATAAATGTTTAGGTAGTGGTGGTTTTGATAAGGACCTGCCTTGTATGGGCCAGTAGGCCTTCTGCAGTGTTCCTCCATTCTTATGTTCTTATGTTCTTATATACTAAGTTTTACACAAACACACACACACAATCTGGAGTGTAGTGGAGGCAGGATCCATACATAGCTTTAAGAGATAGGGAACAAGGGAGACTACTTTGGGAGGAAATTGTTAAGGCCACAAGACACGATAACGTAGTAATTCTAGGGACTTTAACTTTAGTCAGATTGATTGGAATTTCATGACAGGGAATTTAGAATCTAACGACTTTTAGAAGTAGTTCAGGATTGCTTTTGAAGCAGTTTGTAACAGAACCTACAAGGGGAAATAACCTACTTGACTTGGTTCTGGCAAGCAAGGAAACCCTTGTTAATAATTTAGAAATTACAGAGGAACTCGGCTCAAGCGACCACAAGTCAATTACCTTTAGCATTGAATGGATGTATGATAGTAGGGATAATTCAGTAATGGTCCCAGATTTTCGCTTAGCAGATTATAATGGACTTAGAGAACACTTATCAACTGTGGACTGGGGTGAAGAAGAGAGGTATCAATATGACAGTTTTCTTAACACTATACAGGCTGCCCAAAGAACATTTATCCCGTATAAAGAAATTAGATCAAGTAGAAATGACCCAAAATGGATGAATAATAGGCTCAAATATCTTTTAGGGCAGAAGAAAGGAATTTATAGGCGCATAAAAGAGGTGAGGGTCATCTTATAAATCAGTATACTGACATTAAGAGGGACGTTAAAAGGGAATAAGAAAAGCTAAACGGGACTATGAAATTAAAGTTGCTAGGATTCAAAAACTAACCCAAAAGTTTTTTCCAGGTTTATAGAACAAAAGTTAGGGATAAGATAGGTCCCCTTAAAAATAACTTTGGGCATCTTACTGACAAGGAGAATGATATGTGCTCTATTTTTAATAATTATTTTCTCTCGGTTTTCACACAGGAAGACATTAATAATATCCCAGTAATTAATTTTTACAGAGGCCCAGAAGAAGATAAATTATGTAATATCACAGTCACTAGCGAAATGATTATGAAACAGCTGGACCGACTGAAACAAAATAAATCGCCGGGTCCTGATGAGCTTTTGCAAGGGTTCTTCAGGAATGCAAAATGGAACTCTGTGAACCAATATCTAACATTTTTAATTTATCTCTTCAAACAGGTGTAGTGTCTGATATGTGGAAGATGGCTAATGTAATTCCTATTTTTAAAGCAGGGGACAAGTCACTACCGTCTAACTACCGCCCAATAAGCCTGACCTCAATTGTAGGCAAATTACTAGAGTCAATTATAGCTGATATTATTAGAAGCCATCTAGATAACCATAATTTGATTAATGATACCCAGCATGGATTCACGAGGGCCGTTCCTGCCTATCTAATTTATTAACCTTCTTCAGTAAAGCTTTTGAGGCTGTTGATCACGATAAAGAATTCGATATTGTATATTTAGACTTTAGTAAGGCTTTTGATAGAGTACCGCACCAGAGACTGTTAAAGAAAGTGGCAGCTCATGGCATTGGGGGAAAAGTGCTGTCATGGATCGAGTCATGGCTCACCAATAGGAAGCAGAGAGTGTGCATAAATGGGGTTAAATCCGAATGGGGACTTGTAACAAGTGGTGTTCCACAGGGATCAGTCTTAGGCCCATTGTTATTTATAATATATATCAATGACCTTGATGAGGGAATTACTAGTGATATGAGCAAATTCGCCGACGACACGAAGATAGGTAGGATAATTGATTCAAACATAGATGTCATAGAACTTCAGGAAGATTTAGACAAACTTAATTCGTGGTCAGAAAAGTGGCAGATGCAGTTCAATGTAGATAAATGCAAGGTTCTGAAGCTCGGGAGTGTCCATAACCCAAGCACTTATAAGTTAAATAACGTAGAACTTAGCCATACAGATTGCGAGAAGGACTTGGGGTGATGGTAAGCAGCAACCTTAAACCAAGACAGCAATGCCTAAGCGTACGTAATAAGGCAAA
Source organism: Cherax destructor (assembly GCA_009830355.1). Lineage (NCBI taxonomy): Eukaryota > Metazoa > Arthropoda > Malacostraca > Decapoda > Parastacidae > Cherax > Cherax destructor. The sequence continues at coordinate 44,541 of WNWK01012989.1, forward strand.
TAGATTACTGGGATTTATATCAGAAGTGTTAGCAACAGAAGTCCAGAGGTTATATTACAGCTTTATACATCATTAGTAAGGCCTCACCTAGATTACGCAGCTCAGTTCTGGTCTCCATATTACAGAATGGACATAAATTCGTTAGAAAACATTCAGCGTAGAATGACTAAATTAATACATAGCATTAGAAATCTTCCTTACGAAGAAAGATTGAAAACCCTAAAATTACATTCACTTGTAAGACGTAGAATGAGGGAGACATGATCGAGGTATACAAGTGGAAAATGGGTATTAACAAAGGGGATATAAATAAGGTCTTGAGGGTATCTCTCCAAGAGAGAACCCGCAATAATGGATTCAAGTTAGATAAGTTTAGATTTAGAAAGGATATAGGAAAGTATTGGTTTGGAAATAGGGTAGTTGATGAGTGGAACAGTCTGCCTAGTAGGGTTATTGAAGCTAGGACCTTGGGTAGTTTCAAATTTAGGTTGGATAAATTCATGAGTGAGAGGGGTTGGATTTGAGTGGGACTCGCGCATGAGTGGGTAGAATTGTCAAAGCTTATTTCTTGGGTAGCATTGAAGATTGGGTTGAGCAAATATTCTGTTAGTGGGACGGATTGTGAAGGACCTGCCTAGTATGGGCCAACAGGCCTGCTGCAGTGTTCCTCCTTTCTTATGTTCTTATGTTCTTAGATATGAGGTATGATAAGGCTCTTGGAGCAGGGAGAAAGTGTATCTAGTAGCGAATAGCAAAGAGGCGTGGTCAGGAGCTATGACTCGATCCCTGCAATCACAAATAGGCGAGTACAAATAGGTGAGTACACACATTGTCAGGAGAAGAGTGGTGGAACACCTAGAAGGGAACGAGCTCATACATGACAACCAGCATGGTTTCAGGAATTTCAAATCCTTTGTCACAAACCTACTGGAGTTCTACGATAAGGTATGTGATCTGTATGTGATAAGGTACGAGATCTGTATGTGACTCGATAAAGCCCACTGCGTGGGCGAAACGTTGTCAATAAAGGATCACATTATACTGCTTATGTGTTTATTTTTCCACGATAAGGTAACTGAAATAAGACAAGAGAGAGAGAGAGGTGTGGGTAGATTACATTTTCTTGGATTGTAAGAAGGTGTTCGACACAATCAACACAATAGATTGGTACAAAAGCTTGAGGAGTACTGCAATGGATCAGGGAATACCTAACAGGAAAGAAACAACGAGTGATGGTTAGCGACGAGGTGTCAAAGTGGGCGCATGTGTCGAGCGGGGTTCCACAAGGGTTAGTTCCAAGGCCGGTGCTGTTTCTTGTATATGTGAGTGACATGATGGAAGGAATAGATTCAGAGGTGTCCCTGTTAGCAGACGACTTGAAGGAAATGTAGAGAATTCAAGTGGATTAGGATCAGATAAGACTACCAAGGAATCTGGACAAGCTGCAGACCTTATCCGACAAATGGCTCTTGGAGTTTATCCCCACCAAATGCAGTCATGATGGTTTAGGAAGGACAAAGAAAATCGCAGGCGAAGTCAAACTCTGCAAAACTCACTCAAGGAAAAGAATCTTGGGGTGAGCATCATACCGAACACATCCCCTGAAGCGCACATCTTAGTAAGGAGTCATTCATGACACTGTACGCCGTGTACGTCAGGCCTATATTGGAGTATGTACAGCAGTATGGAACCCACACCTGGTCAAGCCTATTAAGAAATTAGAGAAATTGCAAAAGCTTGCAACAAGACTAGTCCCAGAGCTAAGGGGTATGTCCAATGAGGAGAGGTTAAGGGAACTCAACCTGACGACACTGGAGAACAGGAGGAACAGGGAGGGCATTAGCGATGTATGAAGTACTGAGAAGATTTGACAAGGTGGACAGAGACAGATTATTTTAGAGAATGGATAAAGGAACAAGGAGACACAACTGAAAGTTAAAAACTCAGATGAGTCATAGGGATGTTAGCAAAATGTTTCTTTAGCCTGAGAGTTGTCAGAAATTGAAGTAGTGGAGGAATGATCTATACTCAGCTTTAAAAAGAGGTACAATAAAGTTCATGGAGAATGGAGAGAGAGGACCTAGTAGCGACCAGCGAAAAGGCTGAGCCAGGAGCTGTGAATCGACCCCTGCAACCATATATAGGTGAATACACACTGAGTCACACACACACTAAAACACACATTGAAACTCACGCACACGTAAACTTATACACACACAGACACACACTCGGGACCAGGAGCTATGAACCGACCCCTTCAACCACAATTAGGTAAGTACACAAACACACATACACACACTCATTAACTCATTCACTAACACACACATGCATGCATGCACACACACACACGGAATCACATACGCACACACACAAACGCAAAACTGCCCATACACCCACACAAACACTTGCTCACACACGGGCACTTAATCACTTAAGCACGCACATACAAGTACTCACCCGCACAAATGCATGCACACACACACATTCACATGCACATATGCAAGCACACACGTGTTCTCACACACATAAGCATACACAGCTGTCTATACAAGAAAAGGGAAGGGACTGAAGGCCTTCCACTTGTGTGCAATCCGAGGAAACACTGTAACCTAACCAGGAAACCAGAGAGTTGCAGAACTGGGATCCCAAAAGTCAGGACGAAGGTGCAGGGAAGCCGAGGAAAAATAGTCTGAGAAGGAAGTGTGGGAAGCAAGGCTCAGGTGCGTGACGGGACAGGAGTAGGAAAAAAGGTCCATTGAGTTTTGCAAAGCAATGGAGGAGGCGTCTGCGAAGAGCAAGGCATGGGAGAGTTAAGCTGCACCTCCTGAAGCAACGATATAGAGCTGGAGGGGGAACTAAAGGAGCTGAAGCAGGAAATGGAGCTGAGGAAGGAAAGGGGCAATGAGAATGTAGCAGAAACAGCAATGGTAAGTGAGGGACTAATGGAAGGGAAGGAGCTAACAAGACCTTTGTGGAAATGGTATCAGACAACCAAAAGGTGCAAGAGAAAATAAGGGAAACAACAAAGGAGTTGCTCAAATTGGATACAGAGAAATGGAAGGAAAGGAAATGAGAAGGGAAGAGAGGTCACTATTAATTCACAAATTGACCCTCACGACAGAAATGGTACGAGACACAAGATCGTGCAGCAGAAACCATGATTAAGGGACACAGAAAATTATCTCTGGGTGTACCTTGACCAAGAAAAGAACAGGAGAAATTGAGAGAGAGAGGGTACAAAGATGCCCAAGTTAGGTAGAAGAGACAGGGCATGCATCAACAGGCATGGAACCTCAGCCTCCAGAGGACCACCAAGCACAAGCACCCACAGAACCCCTTCACCCCTAGCCTCCTCTCTCATCCAAGCACAATAACTGAAAATAGACCGTGGCGTGTGCCGACTATTCGACTAACAAATTGCCAGTGGTGCCTCACTGGTGTAATCCATGAGAGGTGTAATTCAATAATTCAATAATAGAAGAAAGAATGTATTCACTGAGAGGTCACGTCCCTCTCAAATCCATTCATTCTCACCTTGGACAACTTTTTCAAGTGAGAATGGATGGATTTGAAAGGGACGTGACCTCTCAATGAATACATTCTTTCTTCTATTATTGGACTACACCTCACCTTCTGACAGTATATAAGGCTCCATACTCTTGCTTAAACTTCACATTGTTCCAGACTATGGAGCAAAGCTCTTCTCCAGGCTGAGGGACTGACCATCTTAAAACAATGTCTTCAAGGATAATGGACTGATTACATCGTCTTCACATCTCTACTGCTCCTGCCAACTTTTCTGTACTCGACTGAAGTCTACTGTGTAGGAGAAACGTTTCAAAATAACGATGCCTAATTGTTTCACATGTGTCTTACTTACCAACGTTAATGCCTATTTTCCACTGTTACGCAGAAAGTGGGATTACCTGAGGCCTAATGCCTTGTCTAAGGGCAAAAGGTAAAAGTTACACAAATCACCTGTAAAACTAGGCCTCCCAGGGCTATCCCAGTTAAAACAGAAAGCGCTAAACCAGCATTTATTACTCCCATGGTTTGGGTATCAGAGGGTTTACACAAAAATTCCTAGTTAAGAAAATATAAACTTATTGAGATTAACAATATATACACACTCCAAAAACACACCCTCATATTTCTCTTAACCTAAACACCCCAATACAAGGAGGAGCTGGCGGCTGGAGCGTCCACACAAAACAAAGGTCGGTGCCTAGCAGACGCTGGCCCCTACTCTCCACCCGAGACCATCTCCTCCTATTTCCTCAGTTCACACTCATCCTGCCAAGCCCCGACCATATCAGAGCCCAATGGAGTGTACTGGTAAACAATAAAAGTGCCTATGGCTTGAGTTGGATAAACAAAAGAAGTACAACATTACAAAACTTATCTTAACTAGGCGGCGTCTGGCCAGCCTCTCTCTCACCCATGCCGTGCTCCATGTGACTGCCCCAAGCCAAGCTTACCCACTAGCCAAAACACAGTTGGAAAATAAATCCCTGGCAGGATTTCCTTACATTCCACAGTTTACACAAATTTACAGTACCCACAAATAGCATAGCATATTTCTAAAATTATGGTTGACATTTATCCATAGTTCACACATTATGATTACACTTATGTCCTAGATCATAAAAATTATGGCACACTTCTTCACTATCTATCTATATATATATATATATATATATATATATATATATATATATATATATATATATATATATATATATATATATATATATATGTCGTGCCGATTAGGTAAAACTTGCGATTTTGGCTTAAATAGCAACGCTCACCTTGCCATATAAGACAAGTGAAAATTTGTGTATGCAATAATTTCGCCAAAATCATTCTGAACATAACGAAAAAATATATTTCATTGTGTTTCTATATTATTAAATTAATGTTAACGTATCTAAAATATATTTAGTTGGGTTAGGCTAAATTAAATTGCACTTGTTGTAATAAGGTTAGGTAGGTTTTCAAAGTTTCTCTTGGTACAAAAATATAAATTTTTACATTAACATAAATGAAAAAATATATCTTTAAACGTATAAGAAAATTTTAGAAAGGACTTAATTTTAGATGAGTTCTTGCTAATTGACCAGTTTTACCTAATCGGCACGACATATATATATATATATATATATATATATATATATATATATATATATATATATATATATATATATATATATATATATATATAGTCGTGCCGATTAGGTAAAACTTCGATTTTGGCTTAAATAGCAACGCTCATCTTGCTATATAAGACAAGTGAAAATTTGTGTATGCAATAATTTCGCAAAAATTATTCTGAACCTAAAGAAAAAAATATATTTCATTGTGTTTGTTTATTATTAAATTAATGTTAACGTATCTAAAATATATTTAGTTGGGTTAGGCTAAATTAAATTGCGCTTGTTATAATAAGGTTAGGTAGGTTTTCAAAGTTTCTCTTAGTACAAAATTAAAAATTTTTACATTAACATAAATGAAAAAAATATATCTTTAAACGTATAAGAGAATTTTTTAGAAAGAACTTAATATCCAATGAGTTCTTGCTAATTGACCAGTTTTACGTAATCGGCACGACATATATATATATATATATATATATATATATATATATATATATATATATATATATATATATATATATATATATATATATATATATATATATATATATATATATATATATATAAAAGAATGGGAGAGGCTCTGTCAAGAAATTTTGCTGAAAACAAGAAAAAATTTTGGAGTGAGATAAATAAGGTAAGAAAGCCTAGAGAACGAATGGATTTGTCAGTTAAAAACAGAGTAGGGGAGTTAGTAGATGGGGAGCTGAAGGTATTGGGTAGATGGCGGGAATATTTTGAGGAACTTTTAAATGTCGATGAAAAAAGGGAGGCGGTAATTTCATGTACTGGCCAGGGAGGTACAAAATCGTTTAGGAGTGAAGAAGAGCAGGATGTGAGTGTGGGGGAGGTGCGTGAGGCATTTCGTAGAATGAAAGGGGGTAAAGCAGCTGGAATTGACGGAATCATGACAGAAATGTTAAAAGCAGGGGGGGATATAGTGCTGGAGTGGTTGGTATTTTTGTTTAATAATGTATGAAAGAGGGAAGGTACCTAGGGATTGGCAGAGAGCATGTATAGTTCCTTTATATAAAGGGAATGGGGGATAAAAGAAAGTGTAAAAATTATAGGGGAATAAGTTTACTGAGTATACCAGGTAAAGTGTATGGCAGGGTTATTATTGAAAGAATTAGAGGTAAGACAGAGAGTAGGATTGCAGATGAGCAAGGAGGCTTTAGAGTGGGTAGGGGATGTGTAGATCAAGTGTTTACAGTGAAGCATATATGTGAACAGTATTTAGATAAAGGTAGAGAAGTTTTTATTGCATTTATAGATTTAGAAAAGGCATATGATAGAGTGGATAGGGGAGCAATGTGGCAAATGTTGCAAGTGTATGGAATAGGTAGTAAGTTACTGAAGGCTGTAAAGAGTTTTTATGAGGATAGTGAGGCTCAGGTTAGGGTGTGTAGGAGAGAGGAGATTACTTCCCGGTAAAACTAGGTCTTAGACAGGGATGTGTAATGTCACCATGGTTGTTTAATATATTTATAGATGGGGTTGTAAAAGAAGTAAATGCTAGGGTGTTGGGGAGAGGGGTGGGATTAAATTATGGAGAATTAAATGCAAAATGGGAGTTGACACAGTTACTTTTTGCTGATGATACTGTGCTTATGGGAGATTCTAAAGAAAAGTTGCAAAGGTTAGTGGACGAGTTTGGGAGAGTGTGTAAAGGTAGAAAGTTAAAAGTGAACATAGATAAGAGTAAGGTGATGAGGGTATCAAACGATTTAAATAAAGAAAAATTGATATCACATTGGAGAGAGGGATTATGGAAGAAGTAAATGTTTTCAGATATTTGGGAGTTGACGTGTCAGCGGATGGGTTTATGAAGGATGAGGTTAACTATAGAATTGATGAAGGAAAAAAGATGAGTGGTGCATTGAGGTATCTGTGGAGACAAAAAACGTTATCCATGGAGGCAAAGAAGGGAATGTACGAAAGTATAGTTGTACCAACACGCTTATATGGGTGTGACGCATGGGTTGCAAATGCTGCAGCGAGGAGGAGGCTGGAGGCAGTGGAGATGTCCTGTCTAAGGGCAATGTGTGGTGTAAATATTATGCAGAAAATTCGGAATGTGGAAATTAGGAGAAGGTGTGGAGTTACTAAAAGTATTTGTCAGAGGGCTGAAGAGGGGTTGTTGAGGTGGTTTGGTCATTTAGAGAGAATGGATCAAAGTAGAATGACTTGGAGAGCGTATAAATCTGTAGGGGAAGGAAGGCGGGGTAGGGGTCGTCCTAGAAAAGGTTGGAGGGAAGGGGTAAAGGAGGTTTTGTGGGCGAGGGGCTTGGACTTCCAGCAAGCATGTGTGAGCGTGTTAGATAGGAGTGAATGGAGACGAATGGTTTTGGGACATGACGATCTGTTGGAGTGTGAGCAGGGTAACATTTTGTGAAGGGATTCAGGGAAACCAGTTAATTGATTTAGTTGGACTTGAGTCCTGGAAATGGGAAGTACAATGCCTGCACTTTAAAGGAGGGGTCTGAGATAGTGACAGCTGGGAGGGACTTTTCTCAGCTGTCGTATCTGAGCTCCTCTGCAAAGACAGTGATTATGTATGAGTGTGGTGAAAGTGTTGAATGATGATGAAAGTATTTTCTTTTTGGGGATTTTCTTTCTTTTGGGTCACCCTGCCTCGGTGGGAGACGCCGACTTGTTGAAAAAAAAAAAAAAAAATAATATATATATATATATATATATATATATATATATATATATATATATATATATATATATATATATATATTGTATTTCATGCAGAACCCTGCATAACACCCCCACCCCTAGACCATAGGTCTCACTCTGCTAGCGGGATCCACACGGACACCGCTAGGCAAAAGGGGAAAAAAAGAATGAAAGTAAACATTATAACTGGAGAATTACTGCCGGACAATCATGGACTTTTGGCACTGCTCATTTGCAATATTAATTAACAGACTGAGGCTACTAGACTGCGGACATGTGAAACTAACCTAACATAAAAGCGATCAAGTTCTATGCCAAACGAGCCCATAGTCACGCTCTGACAAAACTATGTTAGAAAAAGGCACCATCACAACACAGCGCTGGCCACGCACTGGTGTTGATGCGTTTTACCTAAATTACAACAAGCAACCTTATACACTAATGAGTTAACTTTGTACATAGTACCCTGAGAAGTGCCATTTAGTAACATAACACAAGTGCTAAGTATCACAACTATTGTTTTCCCATCTATCTCGATAAGTGTCAGTAATGTTGCAAGACAGACCAAAAATATGTGTGACACCACAAAAAATTTGTTTGAAACAGGGACACTGTCCAAGAGTAGTGAAAAAAAAAGAAGAGAAAAAGTTTTATTTATTAAATTCTACGTAGAAAGAATGATCACATTACCACCCCCATCTCACAGAATCTTTAGTACACAAAACTGGTTCCCCATGACACACCTCTGCGAGAATCAGGAGAGCATGGGAGAGGAAAAATATCAGGCCCCCCAAAACCGGGTGAATAGTCATATAAATTTTGTTGGCCATAAAACACTGGAGTCATCACCAAAGACCCCTCAAAAAGGTGGACCTACCAGGCCGGCACCTACATGTCATTCCAAGGACCCTGGAGTTACCCCAGTGCGTGATCCAAAAAAAAAAAATGATCCTGGAGAAGCAAAACACATCGGATCATGTGACGACCCAAAAAGTGGGGGGCATCACCGCCAGCCCCACATTTCATCCAAAATTTTAGGTCCAACAGCCCCTATTCCAACAGAAAACACAGGTGAGGCGTACCAGCCAACACCTAAAAAAAACCGGAGCATACCTTACCTAGGCATGGCACTTTATGTGACTACCCCCGAAACACACAATAGGGAATTCTGATACCTCCAACTCCGCTCAACCTGCCCTTCTCCTTTGGGTGGTCCAAGGTTCCATCTACTCGTCTACAGCAAATCACTGCAAAATAAGAACAGATAAGTGATCTATTTACTACATCATTTGCATTATTTACACACAAAACACTGGATCAGCAACCACATTCTCCATTCCCTTCACGTAATGAATCACTAGGTTTAGAAGTTGGAAAAGCAAGACCCACCTAGTGAGTCTCTTATGGTAGTTCCTCATTAAGTGAAGGAAACGTATTGGATTGTAGTCACTATAGACCATAACAGGATGCAGAGACCCTGTTACATATACAGAAAAAAAACTTTTGCAATCCCAGAACTAAAACCAGAGTTTCCTTTGCTATGGTGGCACAGCGTCCTTGGTGTCTGTTATATTTCTCTGAGAAGTAGCTGACTGGCATTACTTGCCCTGCTCTACCCTGCAACAAGACTGCCCCAACCTCCGTATCATTTTGCAAAACCCAGGGTAGAGAACTCAAGTTTACAAATAAAAGATCATGAGGGATAATATCATACAAAAGTGTTACGCAGAAAGCGAGATTCCCTGAGGCCTAATGCCTTGTCTAAGGGCAAAGGGTAAAAAGATACACAAATCACTTGTAAAACTAGGCCTCCCTGGGCTATCCCAGTTAAAACAGTAAGTGCTAAACCAGCAGTTATTACTCCAATGGGTTGGGGTATCCGAAGGTTCACACAAAAATTCCTAGTTAAGAAAATATAAATTTATTGAGAATAACAATATATACACACTCCAAAAACCCACCCTCATATTTCTCTTATGGCTGAAACACCTAAAACCAGATACATGAAGAGTCGGCAGGCTGGAGTCGCACAAAATAAACAAACACTGGGTGTGTGGGGGTGGTGTGCTGTGGACACCATGCCATCACTACCCTACTCTCCTGCCGAAAACATGTTATCCCAAATTCACCAGCTCTCACTCAACCAACCGAGCCCTGACCACGTCAGAGCCCCAGAGAGCCTACTGGTAAGCATTAAAATAGCTATGGCGTGGATTTCCTAACCAGAGTAGTATAAAAACGTAGCTCAAATACAATGCTCCTGGCCACCATCTCCGCTCCATGCTACCCTCACGTGACTGCCTCAAGCGACGCTCACCGCTAACCCCAAACACAGTTGGAAAATAAATCCCTGGCAGGATTTCCTTATATTTCACAGTTTAAACCACTTTACAGTACCCACAAAATGCATCCATATTTCTAAAATTATGGTTGACATTTATCCAACGGTCGTACATTATTATATTAATATGTTTAAATTCTACTTCATAAAATTTATGGCACACTTCTCCACTATCTATATATATACATATATTTTCATGTCATGCAGAACCCTGCATAACAAAAAGGTTCATGTACAAAGATATTAAAGTTACAATTATGGGTGTTTCCTTGGCACATGGGGTCATGGGAATCAAATAATCCTGCCACATACTCACAACTGTGGTATCTAGTACATCACTGAAAGTATTCATAAGAGGGAACCCTCGAACATTACTAACCAAATTTACTTTGCGGCAGTCAGTGAACCTGCTGAGAGTGTCATCGAGTGTGAGACCCTTGAAAGGCAACGTACACTGACTCTCACTAAGTACCATGAAAAGATAAAAACAAATTCACATCTTCCTCACTACATGTCTCTTCCCACAAGGTTATGTTGCCCCACACTGGCTGACTGTGCTCAGCCACATTTATATCATTGGGATTAACCTGGCCCCCATTTTCAGCATCCCAAAACTCCTTTGCAAAGGCCCACCATGGCTGAGCCACCACTACAACCCTTCTTTCAGTAGATCCAAACCTTCCCCAATCTCTTACAATTTTCCTGTGTACATCATCTTCATCAGGGACCTTATCCACCATCAGTTGCCATGCACAACTAATCACAGCTTTCCTAGGAGCCGGCTCCAGTATCACCACCTCCTCTCTAGCCTCCAGATCAAGTAGCACCACCACATGGTCCCACGTTATCCTGGGCAGACTCGTAGGCTGGTTCACTAGTGCCGCCCACCTCATCTTAGCCAAACAGTCTCTGAAACTGAGAAAAAACACCGAGGGGGAAGCATCACCATCCTCACCTAGCCCATGACTTAATGATTCCAGAGTGCTTCCTCGCACGGTAATGAAAAATAGTGGCATACCATCATCCCAGTCCTTCTGGTACTGGGGAAAACAAAAGTGCATCGTCCTGAGAGACTGGTAAAAACACTCTACTTTTCTTTGACTCTCAGAGTGATAGACATCCTTAAGTAAGTCTCTCAAAACTACATGCCATTTTATAAAATTGGACTTCTGGTTTGCTTGTTGAAAGCCTAGCTGACAAAATTTTACCAGAAATCTCAAAAACCACACACAAAATTATTAGGGAGGAGCAGGAACTCTGTTAACCTGGTAAAAAAAGTTAAGTGTTTGGGAAACATTTATTATTCAGCTCACCCCTCTCAGTACTGGAATATTCTCCATCGCGAATAAGAACATAAGAAAGGAGGAACACTGCAGCAGGCCTGTTGGCCCATACTAGGCAGGTCCTTCACATTCCATCACACTAACAGAATATTTGTTCAACCTAATTTTCAATGCTACCCAAGAAATAAGCTTTGATAATTTTATTTACTCATGTGCAATTCCCACTCAAATCCAACCCCTTTCACTCATGAATTTATCCAACCTAAATTTAAAACTACCCAAGGTCCTTGCTTCAATAACCCTACTAGGCAGACTGTTCCACTCATCAACTACCCTATTTCCAAACCAATACTTTCCTATATCCTTTCTAAATCTAAACTTATCTAACTTGAATCAATTATTGCGGGTTCTCTCTTGGAGAGATACCCTCAAGACCTATTTATATCCCTTTGTTAATACCATTTTCCACTTGTATACCTCGATCATGTCTCCCTCATTCTACGTCTTACAAGTGAATGTAATTTAAGGGTCTTCAATCTTTCTTCGTAAGGAAGATTTCTAATGCTATGTATTAATTTAGTCATTCTACGCTGAATGTTTTCTAACGAATTTATGTCCATTCTGTAATATGGAGACCAGAACTGAGCTGCGTAATCTAGGTGAGGCCTTACTAATGATGTATAAAGCTGTAATATAACCTCTGGACTTCTGTTGCTTACACTTCTTGATATAAATCCCAGTAATCTGTTTGCCTTATTACGTACGCTTAGGCATTGCTGTCTTGGTTTAAGGTTGCTGCTTACCATCACCCCCAAGTCCTTCTCGCAATCTGTATGGCTAAGTTCTACGTTATTTAACTTATAAGTGCTTGGGTTATGGACACTTGAGCTTTAGAACTTTGCATTTATCTATATTGAACTGCATCTGCCATTTTTCTGACCAGGAATTGAGTTTGTCAAAATCCTCCTGAAGTTCCGTGACATCTACGTCTGAATCGATTATCCTACCTATCTTCGTGTCATCAGCGAATTTGCTCATATCACTAGTAATTCCCTCGTCAAGGTCATTTATATATATTATAAACAACAACGGGCCCAAAACCGATCCCTGTGGAACGCCACTTGTTACAGATCCCTACCAGATTTAACCCCATTAATGCACACCCTCTGCTTCCTATTGGTGAGCCATGACTCGATCAATGAAAACACTTTTTCCCCAATGCCGTGAGCAGCCACTTT
>WNWK01012990.1:0-17500 GCA_009830355.1 Cherax destructor
TCCTTCTAAGTCCCACTCTCCAGCTCCCTTCTAAGCCCCACTCTCCAGCTCCTTCTAAGTCCCACTCTCCAGTTCTTTCTAAGTCCCACTCTCCAGCTCCTTCTAAGTCCCTCTCCAGTTCCCTTCTAAGTCCCACTCTCCAGCTCCTTCTAAGTCCACTCTCCAGCTCCCTTCTAAGTCCCACTCTCCAGTTCCTTCTAAGTCCCACTCCAGCTCCTTCTAAGTCCACTCTCCAGCTCTCTTCTAAGTCCACTCTCCAGTTCCCTTCTAAGTCCCACTCTCCAGCTCCCTTCTAAGTCGCACTCTCCTGCTTCCTTCTAAGTCCCACTCTCCAGTTCCCTTCTAAGTCCCACTCTCCAGCTCCTTCTAAGTCCCACTCTCCAGCTCCCTTCTAAGTCCCACTCTCCAGCTCCCTTCTAAGTCCCACTCTCCAGTTCCTTTCTAAGTCCCACTCTCCAGCTCCCTTCTAAGTCCCACTCTCCAGCTCCCTTCTAAGTCCCACTCTCCAGCTCCCTTCTAAGTCCCACTCTCCAGCTCCCTTCTAAGTCCCACTCTCCAGCTCCCTTCTAAGTCGCACTCTCCTGCTTCCTTCTAAGTCCCACTCTCCAGTTCCCTTCTAAGTCCCACTCTCCAGTTCCCTTCTAAGTCCCACTCTCCAGCTCCCTTCTAAGTCCCACTCTCAGCTCCCTTCTAAGTCCCACTCTCCAGTTCCTTTCTAAGTCCCACTCTCCAGCTCCCTTCTAAGTCCCACTCTCTGCTCCCTTCTAAGTCCCACTCTCCAGCTCCCTTCTAAGTCCCACTCTCCAGCTCCCTTCTGTCCCTTCTATCCTAGCTCCCTTCTAAGTCCACTCTCCAGCTCCTTCTAAGTCCCACTCTCCTGCTCCCTTCTAAGTCCCACTCTCCAGCTCCCTTCTAAGTCCACTCTCCAGCTCCCTTCTAAGTCCCACTCTCCAGCTCCCTTCTAAGTCCCACTCTCCAGCTCCCTTCTAAGTCCCACTCTCCAGCTCCCTTCTAAGTCCCACTCTCCAGCTCCCTTCTAAGTCCACTCTCCAGTTCCTTCTAAGTCCCACTCTCCAGCTCCTTTCTAAGTCCCACTTTAAAGTTCCCTTCTAAGTCCTACTCTCCAGTTCCTTTCTAAGTCCCACTCTCCAGTTCCCTTCTAAGTCCCACTCTCCAGTTCCCTTCTAAGTCCCACTCTCCAGTTCCTTTCTAAGTCCCACTCTCCAGCTCCCTTCTAAGTCCCACTCTCCAGCTCCCTTCTAAGTCCCACTCTCCAGCTCCCTTCTAAGTCCCACTCTCCAGCTCCTTCTAAGTCCCACTCTCCAGTTCCTTCTAAGTCCACTCTCCAGTTCCTTCTAAGTCCACTCTCCAGCTCCTTCTAAGTCCACTCTCCAGTTCCTTCTAAGTCCCACTCTCCAGTCCCTTCTAAGTCCCACTCTCCAGCTCCTTCTAAGTCCACTCTCAGCTCCTTCTAAGTCCCACTCTCCAGCTCCCTTCTAAGTCCCACTCTCCAGTTCCCTTCTAAGTCCCACTCTCCAGCTCCCTTCTAAGTCGCACTCTCCATTTCCCCTTCTAAGTCCCACTCTCCAGCTCCTTCTAAGTCCACTTTCCAGCTCCCTTCTAAGTCCCACTCTCCAGCTCCCTTCTAAGTCCCACTCTCCAGCTCCCTTCTAAGTCCCACTCTCCAGCTCCCTTCTAAGTCGCACTCTCCAGTTCCCTTCTAAGTCCCACTCTCCAGCTCCCTTCTAAGTCCACTCTCCAGCTCCCTTCTAAGTCCCACTCTCCAGCTCCCTTCTAAGTCCCACTCTCCAGCTCCCTTCTAAGTCGCACTCTCCAGCTCCCTTCTAAGTCCACTCTCCAGCTCCCTTCTAAGTCCACTCTCCAGCTCCTTCTAAGTCCACTCTCCAGCTCCTTCTAAGTCCCACTTCCAGCTCCTTCTAAGTCACTCTCCAGTTCCCTTCTAAGTCCCACTCTCCAGCTCCTTCTAAGTCGCACTCTCAGCTCCTTCTAAGTCCCACTCTCCAGTCCCTTCTAAGTCCCACTCTCCAGCTCCCTTCTAAGTCGCACTCTCCAGCTCCCTTCTAAGTCGCACTCTCCAGCTTCCTTCTAAGTCCCACTCTCCAGCTCCCTTCTAAGTCGCACTTTCCAGCTCCCTTCTAAGTCGCACTCTCCAGCTACCTTCTAACTCCTACTCTTCAGCTCCTTCTAAGTCCCACTCTCCAGCTTCCTTCTAAGTCCCACTCTCCAGCTTCCTTCTAACTCCTACTCTCCAGCTCCCTTCTAAGTCCCACTCTCCAGCTCCCTTCTAAGTCCCACTCTCCAGCTTCCTTCTAAGTCCCACTCTCCAGCTCCCTTCTAAGTCCCACTCTCCAGCTTCCTTCTAAGTCCCACTCTCCAGCTCCTTTCTAAGTCCCAATCTCCTGCTCCTCTTTCTTCTAAGCCCCACTCTCCTGCTCCCTGACCCACCCTCTTTTTTAAAATCCCCCCTTTCTCTTGCTCCCTGAATCTCATTCTCTCCCTTATCAGCAGGTTTTCTTAAACCACACACAACATGGCACTGTTGTATAAACAGTCAAATATGTGTAACTATTGACGGAGTCATGAACAGTTGAAATATGACATACGTAGTTATACGAGCCGAGCGCAGTGGCTGTCCGTTTTCTGTTCGCATGGCAGACGTTTTTTGTATTGTCTTTTGTAACCAGCTTGCCCTCTTAACGTAACCTAATCTATAATAACATCACCTAACCCATCCTAACTTAGAAATGGGCTGCAAATCCTATGTGAAAGTGTGACATAGTTATTAGGTGGATGGGCTGACATACATGGCTACTCTGACAACGAAAGATAAGAGTACTGGGAACCATCTCAGATGCGACCGGATAAAAAGGGCAAGGGATGGGAGATAGGAGTTTGGTCTGTATGTTAGAGTGGCTCATGTACACAGGGTTACTTAATACCAGGAGCGACGTGCTGGAAGCTCTGGTGGGTAAAATTGAAAATCCAGATCGAATTTGTAATTGTATAAAAACCAGTAGATGAAACCTCCCATCAGTTCAAAGATCAATTATTGAAAATGGAATATTGTCTTGAAGACTTATCAAAGCCAGCCCCAATATAGTGTTGCTTGTAGACTTCAGTTTAAGACATCTAAAATGGAAGAATATAACAAAGACTCTAATACACAATAACCCTCACATAGCATAGAGAAAAGCTTACCAAGACTATTCGGTCCGACTTGAGCCATTTGCAAAGTGCAGGTTATTTGTGTATTGTTACAGTCGTTTTTCCAGTTATTTGTGCATTGTTCCAGTCACGGTGTTGTGCCTTTTTGGTCTTTAAAGACTGTAATATCAGAAAGAATTCCAGAAGTCAGTCTGGATGAACAGCCTCACACAACTCAGCTACTCAGACTCTGCCACAAATTCGCTTAATGTCAACAAACAGCAGAATCAACCAGACTAGTAAACACTCGAGACCTTATAATCACTTATAATGAAGAACTGGTTTAGGACATTATAATGTAAAAGACAGTAAACTCAGACCACAACCTGACAGAAGTTCAGACATGTTTGCCACCTGGTTATAACTAGCTAAACACACTCAACCATGAAGATATGTTTAACAAATTTAACTTTAACAACAACAAGGACATCAACTGGGAGCTAATAAATCATCAGTTTACTGAAATATTGTAGCAAAATATGATAAACAATGACCTAAACCATTATACTGAGAGGATGAAGTTACTGGAATTACAAGTTTGCTCAAGACACTATTATGAAGGAGGAGTAGAAGGTGCAGGTTAGAGAGGGAGAGGTGTGGTGCCATCTATAAGCAGACTCTCCCAAGAACGAAAAATAACATTGGCTGGAGAATTAGAAAACATTAAACTCAAACTGAATGTATCATACAGAGTCCAAGGGAAACAGAGGAAGTTAAAAGCCATAAGTAAAATTGGGAGAAATCCAAAATAGTTTTCAAATGCAAAACTCAGGTCAAAATAACATCTAGTATCGAGTCTTTGACTAAAGGAGATGGAACATACACTGACAACAACAAAGAAATGAGTGAAATACTTAAGACCGAGTGTGACTCAGTGTTGAGTGAGTCATTAATCACACTAAACACTGACAACCCAAACAAGTTCTTCAGGAATGAGACGCAAAATACTGCAGACATCTTCCTAATCTCTGATATAACTCTAACCTCACGTGACTTTGAAGCCGCCATTAATTGCATGCCCATGCAGTCCGTCCCAGTCCCAGACTCATGGAACTTTATATTCATCAAGACTTGCAAGAAACCCTCATCACGTGCCATATATATTCTATGGTCTCGCATGGGCCAGTAGGCCTGCTGCAGTGCTTCTTTATTAAGTCTAAACACTGGACTCATCCTACAGTTATTAGAAACCACTGATATTGCCTCACTTCACAAAACAATTGCAAAAAAATATAGACCACCATCAATAACATCTCACATTATCAAGATCTTTAAAAGGGTTTTAAGTAGCAAGATCACCATTCACTTGGAAGCAGTTGCACAACCCAGATCAACAAAGGTTAACAACAGGTCGCTCTTGCCTCTCGCAGTTGCTGGACCATTACGACATGGTCTCGGGTGCACTTAAACACAAGCAAAATGTAGATGCTGTCAACAGCGACTTTGGAAAAATATTTGACAAGTTCGATCATGGGGTAATTCCACACAAAATGCGTACAAAAGGAATAACTGGGAAGGTGCTACTTGATCCTCTCCCTCCTATCTGAACCCCACTCACCAGCTTCCCCTACACTTCTCTCTTTAAACCCCAACTCTCTTGCACCATGCTCTTCTGCCTTTCTCCAAAACCCCACTCAATTCCTCCCTGATCCTCTCCCTACCTCTAGTACCCCACGCTCTTCCTCCCTGATCCTCTCCCTACCTCTAGTACCCCACGCTCTTCCTCCCTGATCCTCTCCCTACCTCTAGTACCCCACGCTCTTCCTCCCTGATCCTCTCCCTACCTCTAGTACCCACGCTCTTCCTCCTGATACTCTCCCTACCTCTAGTACCCCACGCTCTTCCTCCTGATCCTCTCCCTACCTCTAGTACCCACGCTCTTCCTCCTGATCCTCTCCCTACCTCTAGTACCCCACGCTCTTCCTCCCTGATACTCTCCCTACCTCTAGTACCCCACGCTCTTCCTCCTGATCCTCTCCTACCTCTAGTACCCACGCTCTTCCTCCCTGATCTCTCCCCACCTCTAGTACCCACGCTCTTCCTCCCTGATACTCTCCCTACCTCTAGTACCCACGCTCTTCCTCCCTGATCTCTCCCTACCTCTAGTACCCCACGCTCTTCCTCCTGATCTCTCCCTACCTCTAGTACCCCACGCTCTTCCTCCCTGATACTCTCCCTACCTCTAGTACCCCACGCTCTTCCTCCCTGATACTCTCCTACCTCTAGTACCCCACGCTCTTCCTCCCTGATCCTCTCCCTACCTCTAGTACCCCACGCTCTTCCTCCCTGATCTCTCCCTACCTCTAGTACCCACGCTCTTCCTCCCTGATACTCTCCCTACCTCTAGTACCCACGCTCTTCCTCCCTGATACTCTCCCTACCTCTAGTACCCCACGCTCTTCCTCCCTGATCCTCTCCCTACCTCTAGTACCCCACGCTCTTCCTCCCTGATACTCTCCCTACCTCTAGTACCCCACGCTCTTCCTCCCTGATACTCTCCCTACCTCTAGTACCCCACGCTCTTCCTCCCTGATCCTCTCCCTACCTCTAGTACCCCACGCTCTTCCTCCTGATCCTCTCCCTACCTCTAGTACCCCACGCTCTTCCTCCTGATCCTCTCCCTACCTCTAGTACCCCGCTCTTCCTCCCTGATACTCTCCCTACCTCTAGTACCCCACGCTCTTCCTCCCTGATCCTCTCCCTACCTCTAGTACCCCACGCTCTTCCTCCCTGATCCTCTCCCTACCTCTAGTACCCCACGCTCTTCCTCCCTGATACTCTCCCTACCTCTAGTACCCCACGCTCTTCCTCCTGATCCTCTCCCTACCTCTAGTACCCCACGCTCTTCCTCCCCGATACTCTCCCTACCTCTAGTACCCCACGCTCTTCCTCCCTGATACTCTCCTACCTCTAGTACCCCACGCTCTTCCTCCCTGATACTCTCCCTACCTCTAGTACCCCACGCTCTTCCTCCCTGATCCTCTCCCTACCTCTAGTACCCCACGCTCTTCCTCCCTGATACTCTCCCTACCTCTAGTACCCCACGCTCTTCCTCCCTGATACTCTCCCTACCTCTAGTACCCCACGCTCTTCCTCCCTGATCCTCTCCCTACCTCTAGTACCCCACGCTCTTCCTCCCTGATACTCTCCCTACCTCTAGTACCCCACGCTCTTCCTCCCTGATCCTCTCCCTACCTCTAGTACCCACCCTGATCTTCCTCCCTGATACCACTCTCCCTACCTCCTAGTACCCCACGCTCTTCCTCCCTGATACTCTCCCTACCTCTAGTACCCCACGCTCTTCCTCCCTGATACTCTCCCTAAACCTGAAGAGGGTTTCGGGGATCACCGCCCCCGCGGCCCTGTCTGTGACCAGGCATACCTCTAAAACCTACCTCCAAAACCCCACTCTCCTCTTTCTGGCCCTCTCCCTACCTCTAAAACCCCACTCCATTCCTCCCTGGCCCCCTCCCTACCTCCAGAACCCCACTCTCTTCCTCCCTGGCCCTCTCCCTCCCCTCTAATCCACGTGATGGCACCATAATATCTCCACTATGGGTTCCCACCATGGGCTCCCCATCATCGACTCCCCCACCATCCTCTCCTCACTGCCCCTATGGCATAAAAAGACTCTTGGCAAGGGTTCAGATTCCTCCTTAAATATCTCCAGCCAAAAACGTTTAGGAGGAGAATTAGATTCCCCTTCACCCAGGAGACGTGCTTCATACACTTTATTTCCAGTACGGAGAGTAAAGCTGTTTGTATTGTGTTTGTATTGTGTTTGTCTTGTGTTTGTCTTGAGATATCGCTGTTGCTACTGCTAATATTGTTGTTGCCGATAACACTGCTCCTACTACTATTGCTACTGTTATTACTGTTGTTGCTGCTGTTACTGCTAACACTTCTGCTACCGTTGGTGCTGCTTTAGTTGCTAACGCCGCTGTTATTGATATTGTTGGTGTTACTGTTAACGTTGCTACTAATGTTGTTGCTTCTGTTGCTGTTACTCCTAATATTGTTGTTATTGTTGTTACTGATGTTGATTCTGTTGCTGCTGTCACTGCTACTGTTGTTGGTGCTACATCATAGCCATGGAGGTGTTAGTTGTGTGTGTGTGTGTGTGTATGTGTGTGTGTATGTGTGTGTATGTGTATGTGTGTATGTGTGTGTGTGTGTGTGTGTTTGTGTGTGTGTATGCGTGTGTGTGTATGTGTGTGTGCGTGTATGTGTGTGTGTGTTTGTGTGTGTGTATGCGTGTGTGTGTGTATGTGTGTGTGTGCGTGTGTGTGTGTGTGTGTGTGTGTTTGTATGCATATATGTGTGTGTGTGTGTTAGTTACCATTTTGTCCTAGGCACATGTCGATTAGACACTAGGCCTGTTGCATATGCGTGCGTGTATGTGTGTGTGTGTGTGTGTGTGTGTGTGTGTGTGTGTGTGTGTGTGTGTGTGTGTACTCACCTGTTTGTACTCACCTATTTGTGGTTGCAGGGGTCGAGTCATAGCACCTGGCCCCGCCTCTTCACTGATTGCTACTAGGTCCTCTCTCTCCCTGCTCCATGAGCTTTATCAAACCTCGTCTTAAAACTATGTATGGTTCCTGCCTCCACTACGTCACTTTCAAGGCTATTCCACTTCCTGACAACTCTATGACTGAAGAAATACTTCCTAACATCCCTTTGACTCATAGGAGTCTTCAACTTCCAACTGTGACCCCTTGCTTCTGTGTCCCCTCTCTGGAACATCTTGTCTCTGTCCACCTTATCTATTCCTCGCAGTATTTTATATGTCGTTATTATGTCTCCCCTAACCCTCCTGTCCTCTAGTGTCGTCAGGCCGATTTCCCTTAACCTTTCTTCGTAGGACAATCCCCTTAGCTCTGGGACTAGTCTTGTTGCAAAACTTTGCACTTTCTCTAATTTCTTGACGTGCTTGACCAGGTGTGGGTTCCAAACTGGTGCTGCATACTCCAGTATGGGCCTGACGTATATGGTGTACAGAGTCTTGAACGATTCCTTAGTGAGGTATTGGAACGCTATTCTTAGGTTTGCCAACCGCCCGTATGCTGCAGCAGTTATCTGATTGATGTGTGCCTCAGGAGATGTGCTCGGTATTATACTGATTTAATTCTTCTCATTAACTTCACATCATCTGCAAACAGGGACACTTCTGAGTCTATCCCTTCCGTTATGTCATTCACATATACCAAAAACAGTACAGGTCCTAGGACTGACCCTTGTGGAACCCCACTCGTCACAGGTGCCCACTCTGACACCTCGTCACGTACCATGACTCGTTGTTGCCTCCCTGTTAGATATTCTCTGATCCATTGCAGTGCCTTTCCTGTTACGTGTGCCTGATCCTCTAGCTTTTGCATTAACCTCTTGTGAGGAACTGTATCGAACGCCTTCTTGCAGTCCAAGAAAATGCAGTCTATCCACCTCTCTCTCTCGTGTCTTACTTCTGTTACCTTGTCATAAAACTCCAGTAGTTTTGTGACACAGGATTTTCCTTCCCTGAAACCGTGCTGGTTGTCGTTTATAAGCTTGTTTCTTTCTAGGTGCTCCACCACTCTCCTCCTGATGATCTCCATGACTATACACGTCAGTGACACAGGTCTGTAGTTTAATGCCTCGTGTCTGTCTCCTTTCTTAAAAATTGGGATTACATTTGCCATTTTCCACACCTCAGGTAGTTGCCCAGTTTCAATTGATGTGTTGAAGATTTTTGTTAGTGGCACACTTAACATCTCTGCTCCCTCTCTAAGGACCCACTGAGAAATATTGTCAGGTCCCACCGCATTTGAGGTATCGAATTCACATAACAGCTTCTTCACCTCCTCCTCATGTGTAGTTCATCCAGCACTTGTTGGTATACCTCCCTATTCTGAATTCCTGGAGTCCTTCCTGTCTCCTCTGTAAATACTTCTTTAAATCTCATGTTGAGCTCCTCACATACCTCTTGGTCGTTTCCTGTGACCTCCCCTCCTTCCTTCCTCAGCCTGATTACCTTGTCCTTGACTGTTGTTTTCCTCCTGATGTGGCTATACAACAGCTTTGGGTCAGACTTGACTTTTGATGCTATATCATTTTCATATTGTCGCTGAGCCTGTGAATATTCGTTTCATGCTCTTCGGCTCTCTTTATTTTCCTGGGTTCTTTGTCTTCTGTACTTTTTCCATTTTCTAATGCACTTAGTTTTTGCCTCCCTACACCTCTGGGTGAACCAAGTACTCGTTTTGGTCTTCCCATTACTTCTGTTTCCCTTGGGGACAAACCTCTCCGTATGGGGCCTTTCATACGTGATATCCTCGATGTCCGAACTACTCAAGGTGAATACTAGGTCTAGTATTGCTGGATCATCCTCACCTCTCTCTCTGGTAGTGTCTCTAACATGTTGATGCATGAGGTTTTCCAGTACCACATCCATCATCTTGGCTCTCCATGATTCAGGACCTCCATGGGGCTCCAGGTTTTCCCAATAAATCTCCTTGTGATTGAAATCACCCATAACTAGTAACTTTGCTCTCCCCATGTGAGCTCTTCTGGCCACCTCGGCTAGTGTGTCTACCATTGCTCTGTTGCTCTCGTCGTATTCTTCTCTTGGCCTCCTGCAGTTCTGCAGTGGGTTGTACATTACTGCAATTATCACCTTATGGCTCTCAGACTGAATTGTTCCTACTATGTAGTCCCTTTCACCCATTCCATCCATTCCTTCCACTTCCTCAAATCCCCACCTGTTCTTAATGTGTGTGTGTGTGTGTGTGTGTGTGTGTGTGTGTGTGTGTGTGTGTGTGTGTGTGTGTGTGTGTGTGTGTGTGCAGTGTGACAAGAGCCTTGCCACTGTCATCATGGTGTCCACCACACCGTCCATGCCTGTCCTCGCAGCCCGACCTGTCATGTACTGCCCAGATCAACACAGCCGATGACACACAACACATCTGTTGCTGTGTTTAACTCCCTGCCTCTTTTTCCCTTTCTCTATATTCCTTCCTTTTTCCCTATTATTCGTCTCCCATCCCCACTTCCCCTCGCCCCACGTGGGTACTTACCTGAAAGTTAGTCTAATCTATGTCCCATAGCTCGGTTGGTAGCACACTCGGCTCACACGTTGAGTATCCGTGGTTCGATCCCCGGTACGGGTCGAAATATTGGGTGTGTTGCTTAAGGCACCTGCTGCCCCTGTTCACCTAGCAGAAAGTAGGTACCTGGGTGTTAGCTAATTGATGCGGATCGAATCTTGGGGACAAAATTAACCTAAGTTGCGGGAAATGGTCTGCATAACCAGGGGCTTTCTATATAGTATGTCATTAATGTCAGCTATGGTCTGTATAAGTTGTATCATGTACTTGTAGAAATAAAGATGATTATTATTATTATTATTAACATTACCTGGAAGGAAGTAACAGCGGGATATATTTTCTTATATTCTTATATAGTAGTCGCGTATTACCAGACGCAACCAAGACAGTAGTAATTTATACGTCACCGGGATCTAAAGCCATTTACGTGTGTCATTTTAACAAGAGACCCGTGTCAACAGACATTTACCTGCGTCCTGTTGAAGGCACCACCGCTTACTGAAGTCAGGTAAAGAGTCATCAGGTGACAGGAGGGATGCCTCCTGACGCCAATCTTCCTCAAAAGATGACCTGACACTTGAACTGCAGGTCATGTGATCGAGGCCTTCCGGTCCACTTCTTGGAAAAAAAAAAAAAGCGTATTTCAGTCATATACTCCCAATGCAGCAAAATATATAAATATATGTATACGTGTTTATGTATTTTTGTGTGTGAACTTTCATATGTATGCAGTACATGTGTATGTATTTGTGTGCATAGGTATGCATATGTGTATTTGCGCATTTACGTAAGTATTTTTGTACGTATTATGTCTGTGGAGATGTATACTTAGTGCCTAGCAGAAAATAGGTATCTTGGTGTTAGCCACCTTGCATTTACTCCCTATGCTCACCTAGCAGAAAATAGGTGTTTGTCACCTAACAGTTACTGCCTCTTTTCACCTAACAGTAAATTTTTATCTTGCACTTATTGCCTACTTGCTGCTTTATGCCTACTTACTGACAGTAATTAGGTATCTGGGTATTAGTCGACTGTTAGAGAGCAGCCTGAGCTAACACTGAAGACGGAACCGAATAAGAAGAAGAAGAAGAAGAAGAAGAAGAAGAAGAAGAAGAAGAAGAAGAAGAAGAAGAAGAAGAAGAAGAAGAAGAAGAAGAAGAAGAAGAAGAAGAAGAAGAAGAAGAAGAAGAAGAAGAAGAAGAAGAAGAAGAAGAAGAAGAAGAAGAAGAAGAAGAAGAAGAAGAAGAAGAAGAAGAAGAAGAAGAAGAAGAAGAAGAAGAAGAAGAAGAAGAAGAAGAAGAAGAAGAAGAAGAAGAAGAAGAAGAAAAGAAGAAGAAGAAGAAGAAGAAGAAGAAGAAGAAGAAGAAGAAGAAGAAGAAGAAGAAGAAGAAGAAGAAGAAGAAGAAGAAGAAGAAGAAGAAGAAGAAGAAGAAGAAGAAGAAGAAGAAGAAGAAGAAGAAGAAGAAGAAGAAGAAGAAGAAGAAGAAGAAGAAGAAGAAGAAGAAGAAGAAGAAGAAGAAGAAGAAGAAGAAGAAGAAGAAGAAGAAGAAGAAGAAGAAAAGAAGAAGAAGAAGAAGAAGAAGAAGAAGAAGAAGAAGAAGAAGAAGAAGAAGAAGAAGAAGAAGAAGAAGAAGAAGAAGAAGAAGAAGAAGAAGAAGAAGAAGAAGAAGAAGAAGAAGAAGAAGAAGAAGAAGAAGAAGAAGAAGAAGAAGAAGAAGAAGAAGAAGAAGAAGAAGAAGAAGAAGAAGAAGAAGAAGAAGAAGAAGAAGAAGAAGAAGAAGAAGAAGAAGAAGAAGAAGAAGAAGAAGAAGAAGAAAACTGAACCATCACGTCAATGTCACGAAAAATAATCACAATTATTACAAGTGATAACATCGATAGGAATAATTGCAATTATTAACAAGTAAACAACTAACATGCCACACACAAACACACACACACACACACTCAGATGAATCACAGGGATGTTAGGAAGTATTTCTTCAGTCACAGAGTTGTCAGGAAGTGGAATAGTTTGGGAAGTGATGTAGTGGAGGCAGGATCCATACATAGATTTAAGAAAAGGTATGATAAAGCTCATGGAGCGTGAAGAGTGACCTAGTAATAACTAGTGAAGAGGCGGGGCCAGGAGCTGTGAATCGACCCCTGCAATCACAACTAGGTGAGTACACACACAAAAAAAACACATGTCAAGTGTCTGTCGATAAAAGCCTTTGCCAAATCGTAACTAATACACACACACATGAAACAATATATATATATATATATATATATATATATATATATATATATATAAAATATATATATATATATATATATATATATATATATATATATATATATAATATACTATATATATATATATATATATATATATATATACTATATATATATATATATATATATATATATATATATATATATATATATATACTATATAATATATATATATATATATATATATATATATATATATATAATATATATATATATATATATATATATATATATATATATATATATATATATATATATATATATATATATATATATATATATATACAAAAACAAAGACATGACAAAATCAAACAAACACGACAAATAAAGCCTGAGGAATGAAGTGGCAGAAGCGTGAGTGGCAACACTGCTCCTCCTGCGCAATGCCCCACCAATATCACTGCCAAGGTCACGGGGGTACCGAGGGATGTGGGGGGATATATTCCCCCTTAGGTATTGTTAGGGGTGAGGAGGGAAGGGGTAGAGTCAGAGAATTGGTATATGGAAGAGGATGGTGGTATGGAGGAGGGTAAGAAGATAGGAAGGGGTTTGGAAAAAGGGGCAAAGTGGATTTAGCGAAGGGGAAGATGTATAGCAAGTGGTATTAGGTACACCAGCAGTGTGCTGCTACACTGTTCTGTATGATAGTTACACTGTGGGAACACCCACACTGCGCTGCTACACTGCTCTGTACACATAGTTACATTGTGGGAACACCCACACTGCACTGCTACACTGCTCTGTACACATAGTTACATTGTGGGAACACCCACACTGCACTGCTACACTGCTCTGTACACATAGTTACACTGTGGGAACACCCACACTGCACTGCTACACTGCTCTGTACACATAGTTACATTGTGGGAACACCCACACTGCACTGCTACACTGCTCTGTACACATAGTTACATTGTGGGAACACCCACACTGCACTGCTGCACTGCTCTGTACACATACGTAGCTACATTGTGGGAACAAGAGCTGGCTGTTTCCCTGCCACATTCCATTACACATGATCTGTTTCATACATGAGGTAACGAAATGCATCAGTCACAGACGGGAGACTTCAGTAAGGTGATGAGAATATCGTCAAGTATTCCACTACGTGTTCAGCTTCAGTGAACCTCTGCTCAGTGAACGTCACAATACAATGTGTGTTTAATAACCATTATACGTGCGTCTCTTACTAAACGATTTAAGTCACGACCAAATGTTAAATATTTCTGTAGCTATGTTAGGCTAAGTTAGAATTGGGAAGGTTGCTTTGATTTAATTCCTAATTAGGTTTAATATACATGTAATATATTAGCAGCTGAGGCACAGTATCGTGGCTACAATCGTAGTGAAGTACACTTTCGTGTACACGGGTGTAGGCAGAGAGTTGTGGCTGTCAACAAGATTTACCCTCAAAGAAAAGTACCCTCAACAAAAGGTTTTCTGTTGATTAACCTCATTCCCCACACTCGTGAGGTCAATGTTGTAACCTGATACTTGCGACGCATAAAATACATGTCTATTGTATGTGTGTAAATATGTGTTTCCCACTGCATGTTATTCTGTGAACTAACTCCATAAGGCAGGACAGGAAAGGTTGAGTTTCTGAAATTTAACACAGACTTGGTCTGTGAGTTCACACGATATTTGGTCTGTGAGACGAGATACTTGGTCTGTATGACCACAAGACATTGGTCTGTAAATAACTCAACACACTTGGTCTATTAGACCAAAAGACTCTTGTTTATGACACCTCAAGACACTTGGTCTGTAAGACCACAAGACACACTTGGTCCGAAAGACTATAAAACATTTGGTAAGGAAACCATCTGCTTACCAGCTGTAAGCGAGCCAGCTATGTTGCTTACATTAGGTTACAGGAGGGATGACTTGCATGAGGACGGGGAAGACGTGTAGGATGGAACAGTGAAAATAAAAGGTTGTGTGTAGACAGGAAGAGATGGATAATAATGGTTTAAATGGCGTGACCACTTTGAGTGGTTCTGAAGGAGTGGCTTTTGTAACCTAGTGATGAGTGAGGCAGCTGTTACTACGGCCACCGATACTACTACAACTGTTACTACAGTTACTATTACTACTACTACTACTGATGCAACTACTACTGCTACTACTTGAGTTACGTCTTTACACTAGGTGAGTCTCGAGATAAGAAAGAGGAGTGCACCACATGATGCAGTATTCTGTATCTCCTGTGTTAACACACAATCTTATGTGATGTAAATAGCTTAGAAAACTGACGTTGAAGAATTTGCAGTATTTGGGAATATTTACTGAGGAAACGTTTCACCAGCCAGTAGCTTCATCAGTCCAGTACAGAGAAGAGCGGTGGAAGATGAGGAGGAGTTTGAGGTAATCAGTCCCTCAACCTGGAGTCGATATGTTTAGTGTTGGCAACTTCATCTGACTGGATTCAGACGTCACTGTGAATTCCATTAGTGTAGATGAGGCGAAATACTGGGTCTGTTGTCATCAATAACTGATGCAGTGTGGAATACCTGGAAGTACCAGTGGCAAATTGATGTGGCTTTGTGACGGTTCAAAAAAACTGCTTCTTCGCCAGCTATACACGGCTTCTATACACTGCCTTTATACAAGTCGACCCTCATCAAATATTAGCCAACTCTGAGCGTGGGAACATAATTTGTTTTTGTCATTCCAGTTGAGAGAAGGTCAGCAGGTCAGACTGTTGTTGTTGGTTGTTATTGCTGATTCTTGCTGTTGTTATTAAGAGATGAATATATTGCCTAAAAGATGTTTATCCTAACTCAGCTCAAATTTAAATCAGATCCAAGTATACTACCACCCACCCTCAGGATGCCACCTATTACAAATAAAGATGCATTTGTAACAAACGACTGTTTGGGATACTGAGTAAAATCTCATTTTTCAGATTTTTATTATATTAAATATATATTATTAATATAAAAGCATATAATCTGAATAAAAACATATAATCTAATAATCTGTGTAAAAACCTATTTACACAAAATCACAGTACAAGATAAAAGTCACAAGTAAAATCAAGTATTCGGTGTAGTGTCAAGTCGCTGCCATCTTCTAGTGTCACGCAGGACACTACCACACCTTGTCATGATACTTCTTTGTCTTATGGCACGCCTTCTCACATGACACGCCCCCGGTGTCACCCGACACGCCTTCTCTTCTGTGTCACACGACACCCTTCTCTCTGTGCCCATAAGACACCTTCCTTGCATCATGAACCCATCTCTAATAAAACCTTTTCACCGCGTTATGACACACATCAAATACACGACTCAACCTGTGTCGTGCCACCGTCACAAACTCTGACTGACTACACCACTAAATACCTGACACCACATAGTGTCACACAAGACACCACCTGTTACCAGTGTCACACAAGACACCACCTGTTACCAGTGTCACACAAGACACCACCTGTTACCAGTGTCACACAAGACACCACCTGTTACCAGTGTCACACAAGACACCACCTGTTACCAGTGTCACACACTTTCAGGTACATAAGTTCAGGTACAACAGTCCATTTTCAGGTACATAGTCTCAGGAACACAGTCGGTACGGTGAATAAGCCAGTAGATAGTCTAAGGCCGTCACCAGCACTAAGAGTCAATCTCCAGGTCTGTCTGTTGAACACTCCCAGGTGTATCAGGGAGCTAGTGAACTCTCCAGTGTTGTATAGGGGAGAGTCTCGCTGACACTCTCCAGCAGTGTATATGGGAGAGTCTCGTACACTCCCTAGGTGTATCAGGGAGCTGGTGAACTCTCCAGTGTTGTATATGGGAGAGTCTCGTTAGCACTGTAGACCTGTCACCAGCACTACACTGCGAAAGTCTACAACTCTCAAGCAGGTCTGCCTGGCGAACTCCAGTAGTGTATCAGTGAGCTGGTGGACTCTCCAGTGTTGACTAGGGGAGAGTCTCGATGACACTGTCAGTCAAGCCGGCCCGGCAGTCAAATATCAGGTCTGATGACGTAACCCCTTGACTGCCGGCCGGTGAGGTAATTACCTAACTACCATTGTTAGATACGGGGCCGTAACACCACCCACAACAGGCGACTAACACCTGGGTACCTACCGACCTACTGCTAGATGAGCTGTCAGTAGACCTGTACATAAGTCTGTCCCTGTCAGGAAATTGAACCTGGGTTCTTGCTGTTGTGGGCCGAACGCTCTACCATTTTGGTATTCAAGATTGATCCATGGGTATGGAGGGGGGTAGGGTAACTCCAATTCCTCGGATCAGGAACTTTCCACCAGTATTGAGGTACAGATATGCTGAGGTAGTCCTCTAAGATGCACGCGAAATTAGGATGGCAAGAGTAAATAAAATCAGTGGGGCCAATTGCTGCCCCTCCCCTCCCCTCCCAACCTCTCCCCTCCTCCTCCCGTCCCCCTTCCTCTCTCCCCTCCCCTCCCCTCCACCAGCGGGCCTCTGTACCCTGCTCGTGGCACTCACTTGGCACTCAACTGATGCCCGGCTGAGTGGCACTTGTGGCGGTGCTTGTGGGATGACAAACACATATTAAGAATATATTTGTTTGTGGCATTTTTCTTCAATTTGTTGCTGAGTTTGGACGAGAACAACAACAACAACAACAATATGAAGAAGAAAGAAGACGAAGGAAGAAGAAGAACAACAACAACACTGAAATATACAGATTCACATACATCTTTATGTGCTATACATTTGTAAATGCATCAGTGTATGTACGAATCCTTCACTTATTCATCAGTGAGTATACACGAAGTCTTGACTTATTCATCAGTGAGTACAAACGAAGTCTTGACTTATTCATAAATGAGTATACACGAAGTCTTGACTTATTCATCAGTGAGTATACACGAAGTCTTGACTTATTCATCAGTGAGTATACACGAAGTCTTGACTTATTCATCA